>BHFT01078532.1:0-17587 GCA_004320025.1 Laticauda laticaudata
CGTTGTTGTCTGCTCTGTTTATGCAAATTTGGGGCACTTTTGAGAGCGGATAACAATGGATGGAAAATTTGCTCATCTTCTGTGTCCTTTTTACATACATTTTGCATCCGTTGGCCGGTGTGACCTAGCCTTAAGGAGTTATGTTTGCTGTCAGTTTATATTCTGGTCTCTTGCCTGTCTGTTTACTGATGGTTCTTTAGCAGTTTCTTAGAACCCAGAAACTTGAAGGTCTCTACTGTTGATACCGTGTTGCCCAATATTGTAAGAGGTGGTATGAGAGCTTCTTCAAAAATCTATGATCCCTACAATTCTAAGAGTGTTCAGCTCTTATATGCAGACTTATCATCGTCCCAAATGAGACTAATGACTGTTATATCATCTGCAAGCTTCAGTATTTTCTACAGACCTAATACTGTAGACCATGTCTAATTTTGAGTGCCAAACTCTTTGGAAGAATGTACTATTTTAATATCATCTCATTTCTTGACAGATAGCTTGACAAGGAGAATCATGTCTAGTTTAATGGGGGGGAAAGGATTAAGGGTGATATGATAGCAGTGTTTCAAATTTAAGAAAAAAGGGGCCAACCTATTCTCCAGGGTAGGACGAGAAACAATAGATGAAAACTAATCAAGAAGAGAACCAACTTAGAAATAAGGAGATATTTCCTGATGTTTGAACAGTTAATCAGTAGAATGACGTGTTCTCTCAGCTTGCTTGTTTTCTTATCCAAGTTACCTAACTAGTTTCGTTACCTAACTAGATAATATCATCAATGCCAGTAAGGATTGCAGTTTAATGTCAGTTCATATTTTAGCCACTTCCCTGTCAGTGTCAGAGGGGATGATGGTCTTAGAGATTCTTTGGTTGGGCTGTTTATTAATAGCTCTTTGGCAGTTTCTTGATTGGGATACTGCTTACTTGATTGTTGGTCTGAAGTTGACCCTGGAGTTAATCTATGCTGATCTGAGAGCTGATTACTAGGTGAGAAGTGTTGCAGTCTTTTTTTTTTCCCTTTTGGGCTGGTTGATTGTCTCTTTTGCATAGTCTATAGATGTTGTTGATGTCTATGTGTCTATTGATGGCTGATTTGTCAGGGTGCCAGGCTTCTGGAAATTCCCCAGCATTTTTGGATTTGGCGTGGTTTAGGAATGTCACATTTTCCCCCATTGAACCTATGGTTAAATCTATCTCTATGTTGTGACATTAAAGAATTTTCATCATGCCTTTTGAATGCCAGTTGCTATTCATGGATGCTTTTTCTGCCACTCTGCGATTTCTTGCATCTCATTCATGGATAAATTCAACCTAAGCTGACTGAATATAAAGAGAAGAAGAAAAAAATGAAAGAAAGGAAAGTGTTTCACTTCCACACAACACAAACACCACCCCGAACCAGGGGTGGGCTGCTGGGGGATTGCTGGGGTTTGTGAGATCCTATAGCTGGCTTACCCCATCCCACTCCTCCCAGGAGTCCCCATGGGGCCCATTTTGGATGCAGGCAAGTACAGGGCACATGTGGAGGCTCAGGGAGGGTGAAAAATGGGGATTCCCAGAAGTTCAAGGAGGACAGAAATGGGTCTGTTTCTAGCTTCTAAAGAACCTCTGGAGCACGGGAAGGCTGTTTTTGCCCTCCCAGAGACTCAAGGAAAGCCTCCGAAGCCTAGGGAGGATGAAAACAGCCCTCCCACCATGGTGCAGGAGGCTGATCAGGCCATTTACACCATGGCCATGTCCACTCAGCAACCGAGCAGAGAATCCATTGCTAAAATTTTTGAAGCCCACCTCTGGCCCGAACACAGTGTGTTCCAACCATATCACACTATAAAATGGTTTTGTTTTTTTTTAAAGTTGGAGAGGGAGTCACACATGGAGCTCTCAGAGTTCTTCTGATCAATTTAAAGCACTCTGTTTGCCTGCTCCAAGATAACCAACATAGAAAAGTACTGCTTGCACTCAAGAATATAATTAAATAAAGCTCCAGAAGAAAAATCTTAGAAGCAATGAATCTAACTGCTTCCCGCTCCTCTCTCTCTCCCAAAAGTACAGCAATCCTGGACTATTCAAATAAGAAAAGTCAGCCATAGCTGGCTGTTGTGGTTCGCCGGCAGCCTGTGCAGACATCAATGGAATCGGACAGTGAGGAAGAAAGGGGACCAGTCTGGGAGTCTGGAGAAGACTTGGATGAGGGTCCTGTGCAGAGATGGGACCAGGACCATCTGGGAATGGGGTGCTGCCTCTGGAGCCTTTGGAGTCTGGCAGCAGTGAGGCAGAGGACCCAAGGGAGCCTGTTCCCAGTGTGCATGTGCACAGAACTGTTCGAAGGTGAGAGCAGCTGAAACAAAAGGGGAGACTCAGGAGTAAGGCTGGGAGGTGATTGTCCCTCCCATAAGGTATAAAGGTCAGGCCAAGATGATGATATCTTTGCAGGAAACAAAGTTGTTTGTTCGGTTCAGATTCATTCTTGAAGTTCTTTGTACTTCGGTTGGTTTTTTTACTAGTTATTTGATACTTCTGTTATTGGCAGCACTTTATGGGAAAGAAAGGAGGGTGCTTATCTCAAGGGACTGTTTGAGATTCGTTACCAGCTGGGAATGAAAATAATTCCCAGCTTGCAATAAAACAAGACTTGTTTTTAAAATAACTATGCGTAATTACAGTTTCAGAAGCCTTGGTCAGAACACTGGCTTTTGTTTTTACGGAAACAAGACTGGCTAAATGTCACTTGTAGATGAGAGTCTGAGTTGCAAATAATATTCTATGGATTTTAGGTAGGGCCAACAGATTGGAATTTGTTCCTAAGTGGAGGAAGACAAGTTAATACTTTGCATTGGACCAAAGTTGGATCTGGGTGATCAGAAGCAATCTTTAGGGCTTCGTAGATCATGTTGCTCTTCTTAATTAATGCTGATTTAAGGATTAATATTGCCAGTCCAGCCACATGTGAGGAATTTTTTTCTCCCCTTTTGCTCACTTCATCCTTTTATGGGGATCAGTCTTCTCCATCGAAGAAGTTATTTTGCAACTATTTTGAATCCTTTGAATGCAAAGTTTTGTTTCAATTTAACGTGTTGCAAAGATGTGCGACAAAAGATGAAAAGGAAGCAGGCACAATTCTGATTCCAAACCAAAATTGGTTTAGTTTTCGCTTCCAGGTAGTCCTAGACTTACAACAGATCTTTTAGTGACCATTCAAAGTTACAAAGCACCGACAAAGTCATGGTGAGATTCAAATTGTTTTACTACTGGTTTTGTGGGCTTGGTGAGCGTAGTAGTTTTACTACTGGTTTTGTATGGCTTGGTGGGCATAGTGTGTTTTGGTGGGAGTGGTTAGGTGCAGGGGTAGGATGCTACTGGTTCTGCCCAGTTCTATAGAGCCAGTAGCTCTGAAGAGCAGCAGACAGCGAACCAGTTCTTTGCTTACTGCTGTTTGGTCCACGCACCTGCCTGGGTGCTTACCTGTCCTTTATTTCCTGCTTTTTCAACCTCAGCTGCTTTGCATGGCACAGTTGAGGTTAAAAAAGCAGGAAAAAAGTGGCTTTTCAAATGCTGCACACCTGCACGCAGCGCTTTTCAGCTGTCCAGGTGGCACAGCTTAAGGTTTTTTTACACACAAAAAACATAGTCACTGAACCAGTTGTAACACCATTTGAATCCCACCCCTGTTTAGGTGGCAGGGGAAGAATACTGAAAAATCCCCATTCCCTGGGGTGGGGTGATCGGACGAAAGGTCGAGACAAGAGGACACGTCCCGTTGTTTTCTTCTGGGTCGGTTAGTCGAGGGTCAGAGGTGGTATTTGCCGGTTCTTCAAACTACTCAAAATTCCCACTACCAGTTCTCCAGAACTGGTCAGAACCTGCTGAAGACCACCTCTGGACAAAGTGACTTATGACTGTTTTTCACACTGATGAGTGTTGCAGAATCTCCATAATTACCTATGATCAAAATGCAGACACTTGGCAACTGACCTGTAATTGTGACAGTTGCAATAACCTCCTTTTGCAACCTTCTGATAAGCAAAGTCAACAGGGGAGACATTTAACAACCACGTTGCTAACTTAACAACTAAAGAGATTCATTTAACAACAGGAGAAAGAACTATTGGGCAAAACTCAGTTAAACAACTGTCTTACTTAGCAGCGGAAATTTGGGTCTCCTTCATTGTTGTAAGTTGGGGTCTACCTGTATTTCAACAATGGTTTCAGTCAGCTAGAAATCTGTTTTTCTATTACTGATACCAGTTTCTACTTTCTTAATTTTGCTTCCATGGTTATAAAATATTTTTCAGGGATGAAAAACTGGCTGAGTGACTCTGGGCCAGCCACTTTCTCTCTCAGCTCAACACTCCTCACAGAGTTGCTGTTGTTGGGAAAACAGAAAGAGGGAAAAATATGTTGCATGTTCACCTCTAGAGTATAGTTGTAAAGTGATAAGGGCAGATTTAAAAACAATCTAAAAAATAAGAAATAAGAAAGAGGTAATGAAAAATTAGTCAATTTCTAATCAATATCCATTCTGTAGACTTAATCCAGAAGCTTAAAAAAACTGCAGTTTGCGGTTTTCTATTTCAAACATCTACATGAAGAAAAAATCTTATTTATATTGGCATTTGAGCATATTTTAATCCCACTTTTATCCTCACGTTTTGATATCAATAATTTTTGAGCTAATAGCAAAATCTGGGTAAGGCACTGAGTGTGCAATTCTGGGAAGTCTAGATCAAAGTGGTTTCCTTTGGTCTGTTGATGTAACAGCTGAAAAGTATTTCAACATAGCCTTTCAAAATGAAAATCTACTGAATTATGCTTCAGTAACTGGAACAATGTGAGTTGCTTTTGTTCTATGCCTAGCTAAAGAAGAAAAGGAATTGGAGGAGGGAAAAATCAATGGGAAATGCAGATTAAAGGGGCTATTGAATTTTTTTTAGATGATCACACTATTTAGAAATAAAATTTTGAAGCCAAAGCTCTCCTGTATAAGAATGGATCCCAGGGGAATATCTGAGTGATGTGTAAGCTTAGAATTTCATTGAAAGTCATACCAATTATGCTGTTTTATACTACAGATTTAAATCAGAACAAGTATTTCTGACTATACTGGATTGCAATATGGCCTATGTATCATAATTTTATCTATCATAATTTTTCTGGAACTGCATGAAATCTGGGAATCAAAACTATAGGGAGTGATAGTAAAAAATATTCTATTAATGTTGATACAAGACAGAAAATTTGTGATTCGGGGTTGAACTGTGGGATCCTTGCTGCTCTCTGAGCTTAGTGGTTTTCTTGCAGATGTTTCATCACCAAACCAGGCAACATCATTGCTAGAAGGGAGCTGGGTTTAAATAGAGGGCAAACCCCACTCCCTTCTAGCACTGATGCTGATAAATCCAGTTATTTGCTTCACAATCATGACAAAAGCAGTCATAAAATCAGGCATTTAACAACTGCCTTGCTTAGCCACAAAAAATCCGTTCTCAGTTGTTATTGTAAACAAAGGACCACCTGTAAAAGATGGAAAGGGGTTTGGAAAATGTAGATGTCTAACTGGAAGCATTTTGTGCCATGGATTACATAAAAAATAAACATATACAGGCACTGACACACATCCACACAAACATTGATGCCATCTGACAAACACAAACAATTTAGACAGAGAAATGTGCTTTATCTGTAATAGTACTTTAACGAGTGATTTGTGCACTGGGAATACAGCTGATAGGCATACATTTTCAGTTCCTATTTTGCAGAATGAAACCTTTCTTTCCAGCAAATTCACCTTATGTCTTTAACATTAGCTTGACAGGCAAAAGAAAAGGTGATGTAATAATAATGGACAGCGTAATAATACCTGAATCAATGAATGAATGGCTATCAAATGTTTATGAATAGAATAGAATAGAATAGCATAGAATAGAATAGAATGGAATGGAATGGAATGGGATAGAATTAGAACAGAACAGAACAGAACAGAACAGAATAGAATAGAATAGAATAGAATAGAATAGAATAGAATAGAATAGAATAGAATAGAATAGAATTCTTTATTGGCCAAGTGTGATTGGACACACAAGGAATTTGTCTTGGTGCAAATGCTCTTAATGTACATAAAAGAAAAGATACATTCATCAAGAGTCAAGAATCATAAGATACAACACTTAATAATAGTCATAGGGTACAATAAGCAATCAAATCATACTAGGAAACAGTCAATATAAATTGTAAGGATAAAGCTGCAAAGTTAGTCAAACAGTCACAAGTGGGAGGAGATGGGTGATAGGAACAATGAGAAGATTAACAGTAATAGTAGTGCAGACTTTATGAATAGTTTGACAGTGTTGAGGGAATTATTTGTTAAGCAGAGTGATGGCATTTGGGAAAAACTGTCCTTGTGTCTAGTTCTTCTGTGTGCAGGGCTCTATAGCATTGTTTTGAGGGAAGGAGTTGAAACAGTTTATGTCCAGGGTGTGAGGGGTCAGTAAATATTTTCACAGCCCTCTTTTTGACTCGTGTAGTATTACTGGACCTTGATAGAAGGCAGGTTGGTAGCTATTGTTTTTTCTGCACTCCTAATTACTCTCTGAAGTCTGTGTTTGTCTTGCTGGATTGCAGAACCAAACCAGACAGTTATAGAGGTGCAGATGACAGACTCAATAATTCCTCATTATCATATATCGTAATTATTATCATATATTATAATAATTATAATTATATAATATGCTCATTAGAAACTCCAGAGAACTAAAAAACACAGGATGAAAGGTTAGCTGGTCCCATTTTCTCTTGCATGTAAGGCAAAACCAAATTAGAATGGCAAATATCAATGGAAGTGAAATTCTAGCACATCAAATATACTATTGGAATACAGTCTATTTTTCAGACCTTTTACAAAAGGGCTAGAGCATAACTTTGTAAGGAATACAGTGTTCATTATCATCCCCCATGCAAGGAAATTTTAATTATGAATCCATTCATTGAAAAAAAAAAGGAAGAAGTGGGCGACATACCGAAAAAGCTAATTTAATAAACTTCCTGTTTTCTTAAACAATGTTCACTCTTCCCTAATCCTGTCACTCATCAAGACCGCAATGTGCATTTAATTTTTCTTTTTTTTTCTTTTAAATTTTGCGTACGAGTTCTTGTACGTTCCCTCATTATCTGCCTAATAGGCATTTTGAATTATGAATTCTATTCACTTGATAAATGGTTTGCCCTTTCTCATCATTAAAAAAAAATAACCATTTGATTTATTGGCAGATTGTTAAATGATAGGAAGTTCTCCAAACCCCAAACTGAAATAATAGGAACAAGTTAGAATTGTGAATGGAGCTGTTAAAAGCTATAAGTTGGAGCATGCAGGAGTGATATGAATTTTTTATTCCTAATAGAATGTTCTATTGAAGATGACTAGATTATATCAGGGTAGCAATGTTGATGTTTCTGAATCTTTTAAAAGGAGGCAATAATCTTATATTTAGCCTTCTCTCTTATCTACTCTACAGATAAATTAATTAGGTTTGGGAAGGGTTGGTGGCTTGGTTGGTTGGCTGGTTGTCAAGTCAATATTGACAGGTGCCTGTAGATTTCTGAACAAGATTTCCAAAGTGGTTTGCAGGAAGCCACATAGTTGCTACTAAACTAAGAGGTATGCTAAGGGTCATAAAGCTTCAGGGATCCAAGTAAATTGTCCTTCTCAAGTCTGGTTCATCTTAGAAGCAGTATATAATTACATGACAGCAGCATTCCAACATTTGAGGGGCTGCCACAAAGAAGAGGAGGTCAATCTATTTTCCAAAGCACCAGAAGGCAGGACAAGAAGCAATATATGGAACCTAATAAAGGAGAGAAACAACCTGGAACTGAGAAGAAACTTCCTAACCATTAGAACAATTAACCAGTGGAACAATTTGCCTCAAGAAGTTGTGGTTGCTCCAACACTTAAGAAGAGACTGGACAGCCATTTTTCTGGAATGCTATAGGGTCTCCTGCTTGAGCAGGGGGGGATTAACTAGAAGACTTCCAAGATCCCTTTCAATTCTGGGAGGACATGATAGACAACTAATACATTCTCCCAATCCTTCTCTTCGATAAGATAGACATACCTAGCTTTCTCAACCATTCCTCATACAATTTAGCTTCCAGACTCCTTATATCTATGTTACTTTTCTCTGCGCACTTTCTAGAGTTTCAGCATCTTTTTTTAGGTTGGGCTATTTCTTCCTTTCATGTAAAAACAGATGCAAAGACGGAATTAAGCAGTTCTGCTTTCTCCCTGCTGCCTGGCATCTTCTTGCCATCTGTTCCCACAAGTGGACCTATTGTTTTCTTACTATCTTCTGCTTCCTTACATATTGAAATCTCAGTTAGAGATTTAGAGACTTCTCAGTTAGTTAAAAACAACAACAACCCAACAACTTATAAATCATATTAGAAGTTGTGGCCAGTCTTTTTCTTCTTCAACTGTCACTAGTGTCAGGACTCCAACAAATCCACCCCCATTCAAATTATAAGTCTCCAGCCGTATCTCAGAGAAAAGAAAATTGATTTATTAGGAGTGACCATGTTGGTGTTAGCTGGATGCAGCTGATACTAAAATACATCATTAATTTCTCCCTTGACCCTGGTCTTCCCACCACTCCATAGATGTGTATTCTCCAATGGGACACATCCATCCCCAAGAGTCATCAATCATGCTCTCCAGTAATATTCTTGTGCTCCGACAACTTTGGGCTGCCAGAGTGATTATCTAGGCACTTAAGGAATGCACTGTTTTCCCCCACTCCCTTTTTCTGGCAGCTAAAAAGACCAAAGGAGTATGTTTTTAGCTGACAACTGGACAACTGGACTGCCACCCAAATGAACTTGGATATAGAAGTTCAAAAAGACATAGTTATTCTCAGTAAGGTTGCCAGATAGAAATGGATAAGCTACTATAAATCTAAATAAAAATAATGACCAAGTATCTTAGGATGGTATTTACTCAAGTGAGATTTTAACAGTTGGATACAATTTGATATATGGTAGATTTAAGCAAGTCCCATATTCTGAAGGTTCATATATTTGTGAGGCTCTGGAGATTAAGGTCATAGCACATATATTATTTGAATGCCAGTTGCAGAGTAAAAAGATAGATTATTCCCTTGAACCACACATTCGACAAATAGCCCACGGGGATCCATATATTAGAAAAACGTATTTTATGTGTGGCCAGAACCCAAATATTATAGATAATATGGTATTTTATTTAAATAAAACATTACAATTGAAAAACACATTTATGAATCTGATTTGATAAATTGTAAGGGTAATACAGTAATATCAATTATATTTTTCTACTTTTGTCTTTTATTCAGTTTTGTTATGAATACATTGGTCTTATTATGGGTCTTGAGTGTTTTGATATGAAATCACAGTAAAGCTATTATTATTATTGTTATTGTTATTATTAGACACCAGAGAGAGAATTGGATTAGTCATCTAAAATATTATCTGGAAGAATTTGTATGTAGAACATCAGGATGGGCAATTGTGATCTGAGAAATGTTCTGATTACAACTGCCCTTAATGGAATTGTGTTTCTCTATAGACTGTAGTTTATAACAGACAGGTTATAATTAAAATGAAACTTTTTTTTAACAAACTGAATCAAAAACAAAAATGGTTTACCAAAACTGCCCCAACAAGTGAAATGTTTAATTTGATTAAAAGAATTAGGCTCAATTTTCTACAGTCCAGAAAAATGCATAGAAGGTTTATCTCTGAATGTATCTAAGTCTTCTTCTTCTTCTTCTTCTTCTTCTTCTTCTTCTTCTTCTTCTTCTTCTTCTTCTTCTTCTTCTTCTTCTTCCTCTCCTCCTCCTCTCCCTCCCTTCCCTCATCTTTTTTGAAATTTCAGGAAACTTCGTTCCTGCTGATTGTTGAAAATGAATGTGTTTTCACGTTAGGATGCAAAAACTAAACCTAAAAATAGTTAACATAGCTTAAAGCAACAACAAAAACCCAGTTTTCACCAATGCTGGAAAGACTGAGGAGGAAAATAATTTCAAGCTAAGGGGATCAAGCAATATATGCTACCTCCTTTCACCTGGTTGTCAACTTTACCTCACCCACTTAGTGTCTTGGAGGGTGACCTTTCTAAACTAAAAGGACTGCAGTTATGAATATTCCAGTTTGGGCAGTTCAGCTCTAAACAATTGGAAGAAGAAAGAAGTTTCAGTAAGATTAGCAATAATATTGTGGCTTATTGCCAGGGGAAACTACCAAATCTGGAGGATAGCCAAGCTAAAAGAAGTATGGAAGAAAGCAATGACAAAGGACTTGAAACAAAAAACAAAAAACCCTGATCTTTCAAGTCTCCAGACATCAAATTAAACTTCAGTGAGTACATTGCAACAAAAATTTAGGCTGGGTTTCATATACATGAATTAAATCTTCCTTCTTTCTAATTGGCACTTTCTCCTTCCATCATACTATTACCATGGTGTGGGAAATCATTTGAAACATCAGCCTGAAATTTATAAAATCTGTACAAAGGGAATTATTGGGAAGTTAGTTCATCTTCATTTTTTTTCCATCAGAAATTAACTCCTTTGAGTAGTTTTGAACTAAAATACAACCTCCTGCCCAAACAAGAGAACCTTGTATTTTTAAAATTTACAAGGCGTAATGCGAGAAACTGAAAAAAGAAACCTTGTGTGCTCATAGGGAATGGTTAAGTGTTAATTTACAATTTTCTTGATTTTACAGAGTGTGAGCAAAAGATTATAAGCGGTTCAGTTGCTAATTGCTATTCAGGTTTATGAGAACTGCATAAAAGAATGGGACATGACCTTCTGTGATTACACTACTCAGAAGAAACATTTATTTATTATTATTTTGCTAGAAGACATAATAAACCTCTTTTATACCTAAGATCTAAAGTGTTCTGTGACAGAAAATAATACAATAGGCACATTTCGTTCCAAGATAATGAAATATTTCTTGAATCCATCTACAGCAGTCTGATAGCACCTTTTCTGTCTAACAAATGTTATTAAATGGCACAAACTTTTGTAGGCATTTCTAATGAAAGCTCATGCTTTTAAATAAATTTATTGGTCAGAAAGGATGCTACTCCATTTTCCGTTGGGTCTGTGGTTACCACAAATCATTTTCCTAAACTGGAACAATCTTCAGTCTTTTTGTGTAAAATATAGTGCACTGGAAATCCATATGATCAAAGGCAGACAATTTACAGTAACATCATATCAAGGTCTGTAAATTGTATTTCGATCTACGGGATGATTTCTTTGTGCACTGTAGGTGTGTAGGAGATGACCAGGCTGAGCTCGAGGGAGGAGTCCAGGGGTGGGCTGCTGGGGTTTTGCAGGGGTTCAGGAGAGCCCCTAGCTAAGATTCTTTGCAGTTTGGAGAACCCACAAATCCTACTCCTGGCTGGCCCCGCCAACCCCTGCCCTCCCAGTAGTCCCCATGTGGCTGATTTTAGATGCAAGTAAATGCAAGGTATGCACAGAGGCTCGGGGAGAGTGAAAAATGGACTCCTGGAAGTTCAGGAAGGCCAGAAATGGTCCTGTTCCCAGTTTCCAGAGTGCCTCCAGAGCCTAGGGAGGCTGTTTTCGCACTCCCGAATGTTTGAGTAAAGCCTCCGAAGCCCAGGGAGGGCAAAAATGCCCCTCCCCCTGCCATAGTGCAGGAGGCTAACTAGGCCACGCCCACTATGGCCATGCCCACCCAGCTACCGGGCAGAGGATTCATTGCTAAAATTTTTGAAGCCCACCCCTGGAGGGGTCAAATTTATCATAAGTCATGAGTCCCGGCATACCCGCAAGTGTTTTAACTCCAGCCCATCCTGAATGCCTCTCTTATCTCCTGCTCATTTCCCTTAATAACTAGTTGTTCAGACTCTTCTAGAAAGCTTAAACTTGCAAATAAATCTTTATACTCCTTTGAACTACCAGAGTGTCCTGATTTCTCTGATGCTTGACAAGGTGTCCAAACAGATATGAATAAGTTTCAAAGCTCACCCCTCGTAAGAAAGAGCTCAAAATAACCCCATTAAATTCGGGGCATTTCCTACACAAGTTTATAATATTATATTGATATTGTGGAATAGTGAAGGAGCACCCAAGGGAAAAAAAAACATAAAGTAACTTAACGGCTATGTGATATTCCTGCATTTCAAATAAAGCCACAGTAAACAAGGTTCCCCTCGCACATAAATGCTTTGTTGCTTCTGGCTCTAGGGAGCAGTGTTCATCTCTGTTACAAAGCCAAAGAGCCAGTGCCATCAGAAGACATCTCCGTGGTCATGTGGCCGGCATGACTAAAAGCCGAAGGTGCACGGAATGCTGTTCCCTTCCCACCAAGAGGGTCCCTACTTGCATCTTTGCATGTTTTCAAACTGCTCAGTTGGCAGAAGATGAGAGAAGTAACAGAAGTAACTCTGTTACGTGGTGCTAGGGATTCAAACCGCTGAAATGCCAACCTTTCTAATAGACAAGCTCAGCGTCTTAGCCACTGAGCCACTGTGTCCCTATAGTAAACAAACAAACAGACAAAAGAATTCAAATATTCATCAGATGCATGTAATGGTTGTAGAGATTATCTAACTAACCCTACCTAATCTCAAAATCTAAACTTAATAAAGTTTGGTTAATACCTAGATGGGTCTATTAAGTTTCCTGACTGATGAACCCAATCAAGCCAGCAAGTAGAGATGATCAGATTTCTTTAAGCAAAACGTTATTGATGAAAGCAAAACCATCTCTAGTTAATTCCCACAGTTGTCGCATAAAGAATAGATGTTCCCCTCCCTTTGTTAGTATAGGTCACATTGTCCAATTAACTGTCTGGAAGTCTCTATGGCAACACTTTCAAGTCTCTGTCAAACATCTGTTGAGATGACCTTGGTCCCCACAGGACGATTTCTTGTTGTTCCCTGGGGCTACCATTCCAAATCTTTCCCTCCCTTCTTACTCTGTGGCAAGTTCACAAATGAAAAATGGCTGTAACAGCATAAGCATGTTTCAAAGTTGACAGAGTCATCCATGGATGTGAAAGATGGGAAGTTGAGGAGAAAATATCCCATACAAAGACAATGGCAAACCAATTCCACAGAACCCAAAAAGATTGCATGAGTTATTGTTTGGTCACAAAGCAATTTGCCAAGAGTGTCTTTTCTTTTTCTAAAGATTGTGGCACAGGTTGCTTAAAAAAGAACATGTTAATATTCTGGCAATAAGTGTAATAGAATACTTTCAATAGCTAAAATACTATATTTGAGAAGAGATTATTTTTTCCAATTAGGGACAAGTTCATAACATAAGAATTGATATATACAAGGAATAAACTTGCAAGTAGAGAACAGATTGCTTGCAAGCTTTCTCTTGAATTGCTTCTGAAAATTGGACACTCTTCAGGTCCAATATTGCAATGATGCCACTTACATATTCAAATATAAGACTGCATGTAGCTGTTCTAAAATTGAGCTTCAACAAACTTATTTCTTGTAATTTGTCCTAATACACCACATACTCTTGCTATCTATAGGAGATCTCAAGACACTTAACCATTTTGAATAGGTTTATCTTTCTCAGAATTCAACATACAGATAAACAAATGTGATTTCATAAATTCTCTAAATTTCAAACATAAGGATTTGGGTGCAGAGTAACAGGGGTAAATTAAGTTGATCCAAAGTTGAAGGAATGAGAAGAGATATATCTCTTTGATATTTGATTCTGATTCTTAGGATTCACATCCTTATGTGTAAATCTGGTAAATCAAGACTAGAGCTCAGAAGCAGCATTTATATTTTGAATGCATATGGTGGGATTCAATTTTTTTTACTACACTTCTGTGGGTATGGTTTGGTGGGCATGGCATGGCTTGGTGGGCATGGCAAGGGAAAGATACTGTAAAATCTCCATTCCCACCCCATTCCCGGGGAAAGACACCTTAAAATCTCCATTTCCTCACCACTCCTGGGGGAAAGTTACGACAAAATCTCCATTCCCTCCCCACGCCACTAACCTGCTTTCCAGCTCTGTTCTCCTGTGAAGGGCAACAAAAGAAGACCTAGCCAATCAACTGGGACTCAATGGGAGGCAGGGAATAGATGGGGGCGGGGCCAGACAATTCTCCAGAACTGGTCAGAACCTGCTGAATACCCACCTCTGACATATACAGCTGTTATTATCAATAAGGGAGGATATTTGTAGCTTGGGGTTGAAATGAGGAGTCCTTCATGGTGTCTGAGTTTGCTTGTTTTCTTGTAGACATTTCATTACTCAAACTGGGTTATTCTAGTTTGGGTAATGAAATGTCTGCAAGAAAACAAGCAAACTGGTTAGATGGTTTCTACAACCCATTACATGCATCTGATGAATCTTTGAATTCTTTTCTCTGTTTATTTGTTTACTGTAGGGACACAGTAGCTCAGTGGCTAAGATGCTGAGCTTGTCAATCAGAAAGGTTGGCATTTCAGCAGTTCGAATCTCTAGCACCATGTAACACAGTGACTCCCATTACTTGTCCCAGCTTCTGCCAACCTAGCAGTTCAAAAGCATGTAAAAATGCAAGTAGAAAACTCAGACAGCACCAAGGACCCCTCACAGCTGAGATTCTCCAAACACCTAATCCTTACTAAGGTTTAATTCCAAAACTGGAGTTCATCTCCTAACTTGTGATTCCCTGCTTCCCACTTCGTCAGTCCTCAGCCCTATAAATTATAAAATCCCTGATATTCAGGATCAAAAAATGAGGCTACAAATAGAATAAATTGCTTTATATGATTCTCTCCACATACACCCTCCCTTTTTTTAAGGTAAAAATTCATCCAGTTGGTTACCTTCACAAAATTAAGGAGTTGAAAGAGGGTTCACAATTCCAATCCCCTGCTTCATGCAGAGATACAAGTTAAAGTTGGCCACATATTGATCCTTTACTAGATCATTGTGATAACCTGGGGCATGGCACAAAGGCAGCACAGTCAGATAATCAATAGGAGTGCCTTTATTAGCTCCAACTTTGTCCATCCGCCCCCAGTGTACTGGTTACCTTCTGGGCTGGAGAAAAACTCCCCCAGGAACAGCCTTTGGCTGCAGAGAATCAAGTCCAAAACGTGGTCAGCAAAAACTGTAACTATAAGTCCAATCAAGGCAAGATTAGGTAATTAGTCCAGCAGAGCAAGAGAAGGAATTCCAGACCTGAAGGAACATTGGTGATTCAACTCAGTTGGGAGGATGCCAGGAACTCAGATAACCAAAATCAATACAAGATAAACTCATGTTTGTTCCCAGCAGATGCCACACTCAGCTTGCATCTCTTTTAAACTCCCTCCCCAGGTGTGACTAATGAAGAGAATCAGGGCCCTTTCTTCCCCCCTAAGCCATGCAACCCATGTTGCTCTCTTCTCCATTCCTCCCTGCATGCCCTAGGATGAAGAGGGGGTGGGCCTGGACTCCCTCTCCCTTGTTCTACCTCTCCCTTGCTCTGCCCAGATGGACTTTGCCTTTCCCCAGTTTCCTCCACAGCCAACGGAGCCACACTCCCCTCCTTGTCAACTGTTCGTCTTCCTCCTTGGATTCAGACTCAGACAAGGGTATGACAACCATGTCTCATAGAAGAAAGCCTTCGGCTTCTCTAAAGATAAAAGTAAAGGTTTCCCTTGTCCAGTCATGTCCAACTGTAGAGGTGATGTTTATCTCCATTTCTAGGTGAGGGAGCCAGTGTTGTCATTTCCATGGTCATGTGGCCAACATGACTATACACCCAGGTGCACGGAATGTGGTTACCTTCCCACCAATGTGGGACCAATTTTCTACTTGCATTTTCATGCTTTTCAACTGGGGGGGGGGGCAGGAGCTGAGACAAATAAAGGGACCCATTGCACAGCTCTCATGTCACTAACTCAGACTGTCAGCTTTCCAGCTGTATATATGTATACACGTGAAGGCACATAGGTGAGCAAAAGATAAAAATCATAAAGGCAATAGATTCAGTTTTAAATATATTGCACAGACTGTTTGCATTATTTGGAAATCTGCCTCATGATTGCAAAGTGAGTGAATACTTGAAAACAACATGTGACACTAATTTTAATTAAAATTATTGCATAAATGAAATCAATCTCCCTTGTATTCAGCTTTCTTCTGTTTTGCGTTAACTTACAAGAGCCTCTATTCCATTTGGACCAACTTTCATTTCATGTTGTAAAATATCAGAATCAGTGAAGTCTTCTTTTTTCCTTTTTAAAAGTAAATGTTCTAGGGATGCATTTATGCATATGTTCCTCAATATGTTCATCCAGAAGTTGCTCAGAAATGTTGTTTTCTGTCATTATCTTTAATCTCCAATTGATTCTTTGGAAATTTTAATTGCTATCTCAAAAGTATAAGGGAAGGGAAGGAAGAGGAGGGGAAGGAAGGGAAGGGAAGGAAATTAATGGATGAAGAAGGAAAGGGGAGGGGNTTTGGAAATTTTAATTGCTATCTCAAAAGTATAAGGGAAGGGAAGGAAGAGGAGGGGAAGGAAGGGAAGGAAATTAATGGATGAAGAAGGAAAGGGGAGGGGAAGGAAAGGGAGGGATAAGATGCAAATTATGAGTTTCTCTTAATTCTTATCATGATGCCATGACAGGCCCTGATGTAATCTGTCTTCCCCTTGCCTTTCTCTCTGGAAGCACATAATTGAAAGAGCCATGGTGGTGCAGTGATTAGAGTGTAGTACTGCAGGCTACTTCTGCTGAGTGCTGGCTGCCTGCAATTTGGTAGATTGAATCTCACCAGGCTCAAGGTTGACTCAGCCTTCCATCCTTCCATCCTTCCAAGGTCGGTAAAATGAGGTCCCAAATTGTTGGGGGCAATAGGCTGACTCTTTAAACCGCTTAGAGAGGGCTGTAAAAGCACTGTGAATTGTATATAAGTCTTATTGCTAAGTGCTACTAAGTGCTATAATTGACAAACTCCCCCCTCATTTTAAAAGTTCTTTTAACTTGACTTTTCCAAATGCATTTTATCCCAGATAGGAGTTGTCAAATACTGTGCTCAGAGGAATGAAATTTCCACACACATATTAATATAGAAAATGCAGATAAAGCTTGGTTAGCATTAGGACCTGCAGGATTTAAATTCCATAGCCAACTCTATAAAAATCCCACCAAAAAATAATGAATATGTCCTTTGAAACCTGGCTTCTCTAAGGTTTGCATTAAATTTAAAAATGGATTTGTTTGTCTGTTTATGCCTAGGTTGTCGAAGATGGTTTCTTATTTTAGGTAAATTACTTAACATACTCAGCATGAGTAGTTAATTGGTGCACCTGAAATCCATGACCAACTTAGAACTGGAGAACAGGGGAAAAATAATGTTTATTTCTCATAAATAAGTCACCAGCGGTCATAGATTATTTATGCTACACAAATTTAAACAATGTATAATACATGAGGAAAAAAATATGAGATTTGAAACAAAAAATAACAGAGCCATCTCCAATGATTGTTATTAATATATATTTGTTTTCTGAGGTTTTTGCGGGTATTTGTATGTGGATCTTTGGTTATTCGGGTTTTCTCTCGCGTAGAATT
>BHFT01078538.1:0-13493 GCA_004320025.1 Laticauda laticaudata
GGAGGCGGCGATGCTGGGACCCGCCTTTCCTTGGGGCTCGTGGCGGGAGGAGGCAGGTCGCCAGCGGAGCAACGGAGGCTTCTCCCGGGCGGCAATCGAGGGGGTGCCTGGCGGGGTTTTGCGCCTTTTGGCAGGCTTCTGGGCCCTCCCTCTTGCTCCCGGCTTTGCTTCGTGCCGGCTCTTCCCCTGTCTAAGCGGTTGCCTCTTTCCTCCTTTCTGTTGCTTTCTGTCTTGCTTGGCTGCTCCTGGCAGGTCCCGTTTGCTCCAGTTCGGGCTACAAGAAGGCGGATGATGAGATGTCCGGGGCCACGTCCTCCGCAGACCGGGCAGAGGCAGCAGCTCGCACCATTTACTTGAATGAACCTCAGCCAAGCAAGTTCCGCGACAACCGGGTCAGGTAAGAAGAGCCCCGGTCTCCACAGTGGAGGCAGGGGGAGAGAGGAAGCTGGGTGAAAGTCCAGACTGAGCCCAAAGTACCACCGTCCCGCTGTGAACTTGACCAGAGAGACTTTCAAATACCCTAATGGACAAGTTGGGCTGCAAGAGGCTAACTCTTGCTTCGGCTGCAGGGATGGATAGAGGGGGAAGGACAAGTCAGAAGAAGTGGCTTGTTTGTGAGTCTGACTGGGCAGCCTTGTTTCATCTTTGCCGAGACATTGCGACGTGCTTTTTGCTAATTTCATATTGCAAGGTATAAAACTACAACCGAACTGAACATAATTTATCCTCATGCGTTGTGCAAAACCTGCTCGTGTTAAGTTGGTGTGTCCCTTTAATTCTGGAAAGTTGGACTTCGAGACTGAACTATGGCTGAACAAATCCTGGAAACACAAATTTAAGGTGCCAGATTTAGTGAGTCCCACTTTTCTAGATTTCAAAGGAGAAAAAGAATAAGGTCGAGAGAGTACCTTCAGTTAACTTAAAAAAAAAACCACACCAGGGAGTGAATTATGTTCCTGCCTCAGTCAAACAGAGATGCTGAAGCTTGTGGTGTCCGCACCAGAATGATTTGTTATTTTAATTATTCAGTAGCTGCTAGCCAGAATGATGTCCAGGTTTCTCTGAGCGGTGAAATAATCATATTAGGAAGTAGGTATGAAGCAGTAGGAAACCAGGATCTCCTGAACAGACTAAGAAAGAGAGTGAAAGTCAAAGGGAAGTGATGGCTAATAGTCTGTTATTTACCAATGGAAGAGAATATTTTTAGCTTAAGATTGAACTGTGGGATCTTTGGTGCTCTCTGAGTTTGGTAGTTTTCTTGCAGACGTTTCATTACCACACTAGGTAACTTCATCACTGAGGCACAATAGTGAGAGATTAGTTACTTCTGATTGTACAGTGACTCTCTTACTCAGGATGAGGAGATAAGCTAATAATGGACAGCATTGTTGGGCAGCTGGCTAAATATGGACATGTGTAAAAGAAGTTGCAAATTCACCATATCTTATTTGCTCTCCAAGTGGGAAAAAAGACTAAATCATGTATGTTAATTCAATATGCATAAGGCATCATGTTTTTGAGAAGAGGGAATGACAGTTTTTGTCAGTTCTTTTCTATTGTATTGTGTGTTTGACAGGAGCTCGGTTATATATTATGCTTAACCATGGCCTGTTTTAACAAGTTTGTTGAATAAGCCATGCTCAGTATGGCTTATACCAAGCCAAAACCAAAGAAGAAAAACACATTAACAGTCTATTTCGTGAACTCAGCCACCAACTTTCCCAGTTCTTTCCATTTCCTGAAACTTGATATTTTTATTTTGACATGGCCAAGGATTGATTTTGTGTGAGATGTGTATTTAGGCAAATGTTGATGAATGTGTTTTGATACACCACTGATGTGGAGTCAGTCAGAAACCTGAAATACTGCTTTAAAAGACACTGGTTCACAAATGTGACTTTTAAATTTTCCTATAATGTGTGAGCCCAACAATAATGGCTTATTGTTGGCCTTTATTAAAATCATGGTTTCATAATGATGCATGAATTAAGGTACTAATTAGCAGTTCTGCAACATATCCAACTTCATGTCCAAATCTGCTTCTTTTACCTATACATTGCCATTAAAGGTGAGGGTCCAAGACTGTTGTCAGTGCATATGTTGTTCGAGTGAAGCCAGTTGTGTGAATGGAGCTTTGAAAGGATTAGAATTGGAACCATTACTCTTTCCCTCTTTGTTACTGTTTTTAGTAACACATATTTAATTTGTGTGTGAGACAGAATGATATATTGTACTTTGGATAGCAAATATTAAAAATCCTGTCAAAGTAGTATCAATTGAAAGGATTATATTATCAAACCTTTGGCAAGATTTTGGTCAAGAAGGTTATTGCGTTTTGTCAGGATTGCAGCATCCGTTTTAAACAGACAAACAGTGATAAAGTGGCTGAAATAATTTATCCAGTTCTGAAAAGCATCTTTAATGCAGGATGATTGCTCTTTGGCATCGGCTGGAAGAATCTTAAGTAACGGATAGCACATTAAAATAATATGGTGATGTGAATATCTCAAGATGTACAGACTAGAAGAGGATGAGAAAAACATACTAGAAAATATTGCAACAGGAATTTTGGTTATTTCCTGCCTTGCACCTTTCCTTGAATGTCCCATTCCCCCTCCCCATTTAAACATTCTGTGATCCCAGAAGATCTACTTTTGATCAGTGGATTAAGTTTTGTTGAATGAAAGTCCCTATTCCAGCTCCCTGCCAAGACATTAGACAGGCTTTCTTCCCTCAAGACTCACCAAAACGCTCACTCACTTTTCACATGCCCATTTCCTTCTGTCTAAAAATATCTGCAAACATTTGCTCTCTGCCCTTGTCATGTATTTCCTTGAGACATATTACTTTGTTCTTCAGCAGAAATGATCCCAAAGTGATTGCTAGAATAATAAAAAGAAGAGGCTCTTTGCCTAAAAAATATAACTTTGACAAAAGTTATATTTGACTTTTAGACAAAAGACCAACAGTAGCTGGCACTTGGATGAGAAGTAGAGCTGGATCTTTCATAATTTTCCTCAAGCACTTTGAGAGCATCAGGTTGGGAAGGCTGCGATAGAGTTATTTGGATGTCAGCATTACTAGATTAAAAGGGACCTGCTTTCAAATAGAGATATGAATAGAATTGCTGTGTTGGCCATTCCTTTCCATCCAGTTGCAAGTGCTGCAAAAGTCTGCTGCTTCCATCACATTGTGTGATATACCTTTCATTCTGCCGCAGATAGTTGAGCCATGGGGAAAATAGATAAAATCCCTCAAACTCAACAAATCCAAAATCATTTTTTAAACTTTTATCCTATGACTCATGACTCCCCCAGAACTTCAGTCCTGCGCGTCAGTTGAATTAAAACTGACTTCTGAGGAAACCTATACAAGATTGCACTGTTGTTGTATTCATTTATTATGAAAAAAATATGGGCTAGGTTACACTTCAGAGGTTGGAAAAAATTCAGCAGTTGCTTAATTGTTCTTTGTTGCTATCAGTAGAAATGTAAATTGAGAGCTTCAGTAGCACAGTAGCCTGCTAGGACCAGGAAAATGCAGCTCTGAGTCCACTCTGTATTATGAAAGTCCATTGTGCTTTGGGGCCAATCATTCTCACTCTTACCATACCCTGCAAGGTGATTATTATGGGAAAAAAATGAACTAAAGAGTGCTCTGCATATCACTTTGTGTTCCTGACAGAAAGGTGAGATAAAAATCTAATGCACCAACAAATTGCTTAGATTATTTGGGTAGATTATCCACTGTAAGGAGTAGCATTTTAACCAATTTCTCTGTGCATTTTAGATTAATTTTTTTCTTTGGTTTTTTAAAAAATACATCAGCATCTTGACTTTTACCTTTTCCTTGTGATTTGGTGAGCTTCAATTTTTCTGTTATCCATTTATGTTCTTCAGTTTTTGAACACTAAAAGGCTGTATGTGAAATTAGGTATATCATAACATAGCAGCATTTGGTGCTGTGAAAATGCATTGCAGGATGCTTGCGTGGTCTCTTTAGGTGTATAAAGAATGGCAAAGTACAAATTTTTCCAGGCAGAGTCTGTTCACTGATTTGACCCTGAATCACCAGTCTTCAAGCCCAGCATGCTAGCCCCAAGTTTGATTAGAGTAAATTAACTGCATTTAAAAAGCGGCATGGTGGCTTAGGAATGAAATCAAAGGGGAAAGTTTTAAATTTAGGTAAATGAAAGGTATTTTTTTCTTAAGTTCATGCTTCAGAAACCTTGTCTAGCTTAAAGGAGATGGTGAAGAAGTGCTGGAGATGGTATCAGAAAACTATGAAGTCCAGGGTCCTGAAGTATATTCATGATAACAATTTATACTAAGTCATCCATTTACATTTTCCACTCACTGCTGCTTTAAAAGAAAGCAAGAGCCATAAGGTTCATCTGTAGTTGGGAGGAAAGGCAGTATATTTCCTATGTTGCACCATTAGCTCTACGTTACCCACTCTTATCGGTGTGCTAGGAAAAAAGTGTGGTTTACCTGACCAAGGCTGGACTGGATCTACGGGCATTATGTAGGCCAGTGTTTTTCAGCTTTAAAATATGTGCCTTCAACTCCCACGGAAATACTGGAAGTTGAAGGCCACACAATTTAAAGTTGCCAAGATTAAGAAATATTGATAAATATACTTTGGGGGGCATCCAGACCTCAGAGGATAAAGCTCTCTAGCATCTTTGAAACAATGCTTCTCAGCTTGATTGCACATGGGCAGATTCTATTTGAAGAAGAATGCCCCATGGACCCAAATTATCCAGAAGTTTAAAAAGTAAGCTCAGCCCTTTGAATTGCATTTGGAAATACATTTTATTTATTTGATTTGATTTGTCAATTGCTTACAAGATAATAGGTATAAGTATAAACATAGTTATGAATACATATAAGAAAAATAAAAGAATCAATAGGGCAGGGACAGCAGGTATGTTGGTGTGCTTAATGCACATTAATACACTGGCAACCGGAGAACCACAAACCATACTTGAGGTACCTCCAAGTAGAATACATTGCTAATCCAATCTTAGAGTAGAAACAGCATGATGAACTGATCCCAGGGCCCCTCTTGTCAAAAAATGTCAAAACTGAGCAAAGTCTTTCTTAATCACGTTCTCCAACTTTGCCTTCCCTTCAAGGTAGACCAAACTAGGAAATTAGTGCCACATAGGTGAGCGTGCTACTTTTATTATAAAACTACAGTTGCAGAATCTTGCAGAGTCTCGGTGTGTGTCTCCACTCCTTCCCTTTATTTTTGTGTGAACTTGGGAGAGTCTTGTCTGATGCCATTATTCATGTTACGTTTTTGGCCTGGACTCAGGTCCTTTTTATCTGATCATTGCCTTGGTAGCGGCTCTTCCTCTTGTCCTTCAAGTGTGTTGCCTATGCCGCCTACAACAGCTAAAGAAGTGAAAACCACACATCCAAGGGAAGTTTCTTCTTTTATGAGCCAGTTTAGGAGTTATTACCAAACCTCTTAGTTTCTGAACAATAATCATGCCTTGCTAGGATTCCATTTCAACTTCTTTCAATCTGCATCACTTTCTGCCCCCAAATAAGAATATCGGTAGCACTTAGAGTTATATACTGCCCCGTTGTATTTTATAGCACTTTATGGGTGGTTTGCTGTGTCAGCATATTGCTCCCAACAATCTGGGTCCTCATTTTACAGACTTTGGAAGGGTGGAAGGTTGAGTCAATCTTGAGCCTCATCAGGACTGAACTCCAGATTATGGGCAGAGTTAGCCTGCAGTATTGCATTCTAATTGCTCCACCCAGGATACAAAGGGATACAAAAGAAGCCCACTATATCTTCTGCCCAGGGGTATATTACCAGATAACATCAGGATCCTGAATAAATGACTCACCTGGCAGTTTTACAGTCAGGACAATACAATGTCCTCCAGTCCCAAATTTTGCAGTCAGTAAAAAGATGTGATACCATGGTCGATAGTATTCTGCTGGGAGATCCAGTAGGACTCCAGGAAGAGTCGCCTAAGCAAAATCCTTTGGGAAGTCATTCACAATTGGATAATAAAATTTCATCCAGGGCTTGATCTGAAACCAACTAAAGGTGGTCTACTTTATCCAAGATTCTTTGCAGCCTCATCTCTCCAGAACCATTCCAAGAAGGTAAAATCAGAGATAGAGCAGAAGTTTTCTAACATGATTTCTTTTGGATGAGAATATCATCATACCCTTCAAAAAAAGAGTCATGGCCTCTTCCTCAAAGAGCATTTGTTATCTCTTGAATCCAGCTGCATATACTCGATGTCATTGCTTGGACAAGCCAGGTGAGGCAGGGACCAACCTACAAGTGCTAATGTTCATGCTACCAAAAACCCTGTTGCCACCTTTGGCATCCAGAAGATCAGAAGAATCTCAATAGTCTGGTAAAATATTGCTTCATTTACTCAACTTAATTCCTGTCAATATGGCATTTAAATCAGAGGGAAAACAAGTGATGTTTTCTTGTTCACTTATTATGAAGATATTTTTTAAATATATCATGGTAGTCTAGATGGATATTGACACTTTCTGTCTTTCCCAATAGTTTCTCTGGACAACATTTAACTGATATGATGAGAATACGAAGTACTGATACCTCTATGTTCTCATTGCCATAGTCCAGGTCTGAGTTTTTACTTGTGCATTTCATACTACTGATATGTAACTACTTTTTGTCTTCCACCATTGTCACCCAAACTGTCATTTCTGTCACTATCTGAGATCTGTGGTCTGATAGAGCTTACATTGGAGACTCACATCCATGGTCTCAACCAACACATTTCACAAATGATCTGGGCATGCAGTGGAATAGCCTGATATATTGCCGGGGGAAGAAAATCTCCAATTAGCTGCTGAGAAATGAGCATGTGATATCTGAGATGGGCCATTTTTAATCACTCCTCTTGCAGAAGTCAGTGATGCCAGTGGAATTCAAACTGACCAATAAAACAATCTGATCATGACAAGTGATTGGCCTCCATCTTGAGATCACAAGCCATTTGCTCTGAGGTTAAAAGTAGATCAAATGTATGGCCACCTTTATGCTTTAAACCTTTATGTGCTTAAAAATAAGGAAACAAAAATAAAGGTTCATTTCCATGAATTGATTCATTTCTTAATTAAATCACATCAAAAGATGCCAGATCGGTGACAATGTTTGAGATGCCTTAGCGGCATCCAGTGCAATGAAGGGTCTTCAGGTTGTATGTTCCTGAGGTAATAACCAGCAAAAAGACTGGAAAGATAAGAGGTTATGTAATAGCATCCCAAGAGCTGACCCCATGAAGACCCCCCCAATTCTCTGAAAGTTTGTTAAAATTTAAAGTATTTTCATGAAAAAAAAAACTAAACAGCTTGATATAAAGAAATTATATAATTTTGAAAAGCATCTTTCTAATTTTACAAGGTAAAAATGAAAACTGTTTGCATTATAGATTTAAGAGGTTTATTAGCCTTGAGGTCTCTGAGAACTTGTATTCAGATGTATCCTGGGAATATTGGAATGGCTAAAGGAATATTAATTATGTTGCATCTGAAAATGAAAAAGCATGTGAGACAGATGGAAGATACAGAGAGATGGATGAATGTTGCATGTTAAGCTATAAATTAGAATTAGACTATTACTTTCATGCAGTAAATAGCAAAGTATTAAAAAATGAGGCTAAATAACCTAATGGCACAATAATTAAAAAATTATATGTATTTGAACACTAATGGCTTTTAGAAGTGGTTTTGCAGGACTTTATACAAAACTTTATTTTTAATATGCGATACTGAATAAAGCATGATTGTCTGGGTATGCACAATTTGTGGAGCTTAAATTAAACAAACTGCATTATTGTTTAGTGCAATCTGTAAACTTAATTCTGGGTACCTTGAACCCAATTGTCATTTCTTGTATTTCAGCTTTACAAGGTCTTTTTGAGAATGTCATTGCCTTAACACTATCCTGAGTTTATTAGAATATAATAAATAGCTTTGGTAATTCTATGAAATAAAGAGAAATAGTTGGTAATCAAAGCTCACGTAACCAAATTAAAATATCTGCTAGCCATCTGGAATTTATTAAAAGTAATATCTACCATACACAATAATGCATAGATTTATTTTTTTATCATGTTTCCCTTCCTTTCTTTTTTGTGCTAAAAAGACCCAAACATACTGTTCCTTTGACTTATTTAGTTAGGCATTTTAGAGCATTTGCTAGCTCTAAATCACAGTAAGTCTTTCATACACAATTATTTTGGCAGCATTATGTACTTTTATGTCTCAAAAAAAAATGCTGCTTCTTTAATTATCTCAGTCTTTGAAATACCATATCTCTTGTAACTCTTAAAGAAATCTCACCAAAGCCTGAGAAACAGAGATGAAAGTTCTAAGAGAGAATTACTGTGCTCACCTATGTGATCATTTTGAAGTATTCATAGGCAACTCTGCCAAGTAGCGATAAGTAAATTTCAACTATTTTGGCAATTTGGCCTCAACCCTGAGTAGCACTCTGGACAGGCAAAAGGGGAAGTTGAACCAATTCACACTCTTCCCCCTATTTTCCATAGGCATCTGATTGGTCATAATGGAAACAAAAAGTTGGAGAAGACACACATGTTTAGTGAGTCTTACTCATTATGCTAACAATAAATAGATAAATTAATTCAGCAAGAAGCTTATGTTTCATTATCCATCTAGCAAAAATGATGTATAGAACCTTTCTTTGATTTAGAAATTCTGTTTGAACTGTTGCATTACCAACCTCCCTTTACTATATATGTTTAATGATTTGAATATATGTTGTTTCATGAGTGCTTCCCACCACCTGGAGAAATTCTCCTTATAAGCAGGTTGTAAGCTCAGCTAAGATCCCAAACACTTTGTTTCTCCTTTTGTTTGGAAGTTTTCTTATCCTTATTGTTATCTTGGGCTTTCTGGATTTCCATGCAGAATGCTTTCATTGTATATATTTTGTTAACTCTGAAACTATCCTGTCCAAAGCCATTTTTGTCTGCTTCAGTGTTGCCACACTGGAGCTGAGGATCAGGGAGGGGATCTGAAATAGAGGGATTTTTGTAGCCAAAACAAAATACTTTCTCTTGGGAACCAAGGACAGTCATATACCTGGTCGGAAGAAGGCGAAGTGATGCCATCCAGTTGTTGCACGACATGATGATTGGAACATGTGACTGATTGTTTTGAGAAAGTAGAAAAACTTTCACTTTTAATGAGGTGAAAACCGTGGGAGTTTCAGAGCCGGTTTTCACCAATTATGTGCCAATATGATATTTCCAATAAAGATAAACTTTAAGGAACTCGAATGTTGACTTCTGGTGGTGTTTCCATTGATGATGGATCAGAGACTGCGATCATGTGCAGCTTTGATCCGTGTTTCCCTTGTTGGAAGGGTCCCCATGGGACTGGAATCATCTGACCCACTTTGGAGGGGTGGGGGAAGAGGGGGAGACCACCAGGTGGGTCAAGGGGAGCTGTATCTCCCCTCCCTAGCTAGGTATTACTCCCCTGGAAGACAGGGAGAAACGGCAGTCAAAAATGGTTGCCCTGAAGACGGAAAGCTGCCAGGACCCTAAGTTTTGCACTGGAGTGGTGAAGTGGTGAGCAACGTGTAACCAGATAAAGAACTGAATTTTTTCTTAACAACCCCAAGACGTAGAAAGAAAATGCCCTTGCGTAAGAGTATCACAGCGGCGAACAGAAAATAAGAAGAAAATACAAGGTAAACAAAATTGGAGTATAAAAAGTTACAACAAAATTAGAGACTACTTTTTGAATAATATAAATTGGCATTAATTAAAATTCTGGATAAAATGCTGGACTTGCCTGGAATTGGTTCTTATTAAGAAAATTAATTGTGGAAATGGTTGGAAATTAATGTTTAACATAATTAAAAGAGAAAAGAAAAGAACTTTGAAAAGTGGAAAGTGATACAGAGCGCCATCTAATGGTCAAAGTCTTTTTTTCCTACAAAAATTTACAGAAATTTACTGGACTCACAACTGTTATGAAACAAAATATTAATAAAATAATACGAACCCCGGAAATTTTTAAAAAAGATGGAGAAACTCTACTAAGAGGATATACAAATGCAATTCCCTGGGACTGTTGGTTGTTGATTGTGAAAGAGATAGAAGGATAACAAGAGAAACAAAGATAAAAGGAGACTTTTGGCAAGGATTGCAATAAAAGACTTTGCATATTAATAACTCAACTGATTATAAAAAATGGAAGAAATAAGTGGAAATAAATGGAAAGACTTTCAGTTGGAACTTCAAACTGTAAGAGGAATGCTGAGAGAAAGAAGGGAATTATTGGAAATATTGAAAAAGAAAATAATGCTGATGGCAGAAGAACAAAGAAATTCCAGTGAGGCGGAATTAAAGGAAGAAGAAAGAGGCTCAGATAAACATGGAGAACAAGAGACACTGCCAAAAGACACTAAAGGAATTAAAACTATAATATTGATGACAGAGTCAATAAACAAAAGAGAAAACACTCCCAGGATTGAACAAAAGAAGAAAAAATTATACAAGAAGAAACTTGAAAAAAGAGAACAGGAAAGTGGGGAGGGGAGAAGATGGGCAAAATGTTAGAAGGAAAGAAGGAAGATCAGGAAAATTTAGGAAAGGGAAAGTTGGCTGAAATTAAAAGAAATAATAAAGCTGAAAATTTCAGAGATAAGGGTTAGGGATTCTATAAGGGGGATACCACATGGCATATATATTGGTACTTAGTTTAAAATTTGTTGGGAAATATCTTAGGGATGTATAATTACATATATATATGAATATGAACTGAATATAAAATTTGTTGTTATGAACCCTTTTCTTTCTTCGAGGATTAAAACAAGGGAATGGAAATGAATTAAAAAATATGATTATCAATCATAAGTAAAGTGAAGATAAAATGAGAGAGATTAAGAAGTTATTTTAATGATTTACTGTGCAGTTGACTATATATACAGTTGATTATTTAATGTATATTGGAATTGTTCAACAAGAATATTTTATTATGATTAAAATTGGGGAATGAAAAATACCATGTGGATCTTAAATATATTGGTTTTACTATGTTTTTACTCTTTTTAGATTGTTTATTATATATCGGCTTAGAGAAAATTAAGGGCAATAATGATGTGTAATGTAAAATAAAAAAGGTGGCAATCTGAAAATGGAAATAATAGGGGATAAAGAATTGAAAACTTATGTATGGATGAAATAATATTGATATTGAATTAATGAACTGAAGTATGAGTTGCAAATTTATTTAAAGATGAATGAAATGGATAATAATATGAGTTAATGTTATATATTGGAAATGAAAATATGACTATGTACAAGTGTTATAATCTGGAAACATGTTGCTCACGTGAAAAGATGTATGAAATTTAAAAAATAAAAAACTTTTTACAAAAAAAAAAGGAACTTGAATGTCTTGCTTGCAATGGATTTATAACTTGGAGCCTGACATGTTGTTATTTTTGACCACGGATGGGACTGGTCAATGGCAGCCATGCTTAGTCATCCCTACTCAAGTGGTTTTCTTTTGGTAGGCTTGGAGCTTTGTGGTCCAAGCCTAGTGGAGACCATCACTTGTAAATGTCAGCTTCTTTGGGGGAAGAAAACACCTATGCACCATCGATTCTCTCTAAATAGCTCACTGTTTTTGTGTTAGTACAAAAGAATATACAAGGACAAGCGGGCAGGAGTCTTCTGAATTGAAACCACTTACATGTACTTACATGTAACTGTGTACTTCAATGCTATTGGAAGCTGAACAAAACCACATACATCTGATAAGTCCAAAGTATTTTATTGGAATGCAGGGCATCCCGTGATGTTACAAAACTAGTTTTCTTATGTGGCATGTGAAACAGGGATTAGTGGAACAAAGTGATTAATCTTATTACGCAGAAACAAAAAAAAATAATCAAGGAGTGTACTTGTTGTTTTGGAGAAAATTTGGCTTTAGTGGCTAGGATTTTTGAGAGCTTTAACTTCAATGCATCTGGCTTTTTAAGGTATTATTTAACAGTCAAAAAACTGAATTTGCATTTTATGCATTGTTTTTAATAAGCATAATAGCATCAGAGGTGATTCCAGTTATTGGAACTAATGCTTTTTCATATGGAAAAGAACCTGGTTGGCTTTACCCATTTGCAAATTTATTATTTTTAACTTTTGATTTGAAAGAAAGCAATAATGTTTACTTGTCGTGCTAAGGAACGAACTTGTTATTTGCAGGCTAAGCTTGTAAGCTTTATGCCATTGTTTAGTGAAGTAATGAATCAACTCATTGGCTTATTGATGGAATCTTCAATATGAATGTTGCATGAGAAATGTGAAACTAAATCCAGTACATTTGTCTACTTGTCTGTGTAACCATTGGTAGAAACAGAAGGTTCACAATTGCTGTTGCATTATTCTGTGGAATTTTGCACAAGTGTTTGCATTGTGGTACATAGCCTTAGTTTTTTTCCACTTGTGATTTTTGGCTCCAGTCTTCGGTGCCTTGCTAATTTATTTGAATTATAAGCTACATTAAATTTCAGCTTATAAACTACTTTAAATTCATTGTAAATTCCTGGCCAAAAGCTTTTTGTGCTCTCATAATTACTGGCTGGAGAACTCATCCGGTGTCTTAGCACTGTTAATCCTTGCCCATGGCAAAGGTATCTCTGTTTGATAGTTCTGATAGTTTCATTCAAATGACGAAACAAGTTGTCATGCCCCTGGAGGAGACTGACTTTGAGGGAGAGGAGGAACAGCCAAAAGGGAGTGGAATTGTGGCTCCGGAGGTTGTGGAGGAGTCTGGGTAAGGGCAAAGGCTGGCTGAGCAGTCAGAGGAGGACCCAAGTCCATCCCTTATCCATCCTGGGGCATGCAGGGAGGAGAGGATAAGATAAAGACGTGGTCTATTGAGGAGGAGAGGTCCTTGATCCTCTTCATGGGCTGCAGCTGTGACAACTGGATAAGAGGACGGACATGCGAATGGGCGAATGCTGGAAGCAAAGTGTGGAAATATCTCTAATTTATGGTTCCTCTCTGAGTTTGTCATCCTTCTTACTGTATGTTATCCGTGGATGCCCTCCAGCTCTTATCTTGCCTAGTTTGTGTAGCTTTTTTCCTTCTTGTAACTGTTTGTGCGGGAGTTTTTTGTCTTCCATCAAGCGCTTGGAAGCAAAGTGAAGGAATAAAAAGGGGTTTCACCTGTTTTCTGTGACTGTGTTTGTTTTGTATCCCACCCTGGGTCATCATACAAGTATTGTTATGGGACTTCCAGTTTGCAAGGCTTCGGCGGCAGTAGGAATCCGCGATTGTGTGTGGTTTCTGCTGCACTCGGCGCTGGAGTGCCCCCGATCCAGCTGGATTTGGGGGCGATAGTTACCCCTTAGAGGTAACTTAAGATAGGGGAGATCCAGCAGGGGTCCGGGGGAATCGCAACCCCCCTCCTCAGCTGGCTTAACTCCCTTTTCCGAAA
>BHFT01078545.1:0-10932 GCA_004320025.1 Laticauda laticaudata
CCTTCTGCGGTGGGTAAAATGAGGACCCAGATTGTTGGAGTCAAGAGAGGGCTGTTAAACACTGTGAAACGGTATATAAGTCTAAGTGCTATTTGCTATTAATGATGAGTAAGTTTGCAATGCTGCATTTTATCATCCTAATTTGTAAGATTTTTTTTTCTAGTCAGCAGGATCACTTGGGCAGAAAATAATGTTCCCCCAATAAATATATTAATGTCAAATGCAACCCTAAAGCATATGAAGAACAGTTACAGGAATATCTAGTTTAATGAAAAGAAGGACTAGGGGTGAATGATAGCAGTCTTCCAATATCTAAGGGGTTGCCACAAACAAGAGGGAGTCATGCTATTCTCCAAAGCACCTGAAGACAGGACAAGAAGCAATGAGTGGAAACAAATCAGGGAGAGAAGCAATTTAGAATTTAGGAGAAATTCCTTGACAGTTTGCACAATTAATCAATAAAATCATCAAAACCATTAAAAAACAAAAGTTAGAATATTTCAGACATGTGATGCAACACCTGGAAAAACAAAGCATACTTTACTTAATCTTCTTGGGGAAAATTGAAGGCAAATGAGGTCCAGGCAGAAGAATTCCATCATGGCTTCAAAATCTAAGGGACTGGTTTGGACAAAACTCAGCAGCACTTTTTCATGTGGCTGTTGATAAAAATAGGATTGCCAACATGATGATGGATATGGTGAAGAAGAAGAAGAAGAAGAAGAAGAAGAAGAAGAAGAAGAAGAAGAAGAAGAAGAAGAAGAAGAAGAAGAAGTGAAAAAGCTTTCCTACAGAACTTGAGGATGCTCCATCACTGAAGGTTTTTAACAAGAGATTGGAAAACCATTTGTCTGCAAATGGTATAGCATTTCCTGCTTGAGCAGGGGATTGGACTAGAAGATCTTCCAACATTGTTATTCTGTTATATCTGTTCTATTACATCATTACTGTGAAAAAGAATATGAAAAAGTACCTCAATTAACCAACAAATATGTAATACAGAACTTAGAATAATATCTTCCCGAAACATCTTTCCCAAAATAAATCATTTTTAATTATCCAACTGCATAGTAATCAACAAATAGGCTTTTTAAGAGTGTTCTAGATCTGCAGAAATACTGCTTCTCCCCATTCTTCATTAAAAGAGGCTGACTTTTGCCAGATGCTGACATGAGCCTGAATAAAAATTGCAACTTGAAGGAATCATTAAAATTAATGTGACTGTTAAAGTCACAGTGCCTTCATTCCTGGATAATACAGGAAGTTTAGCTTCTTTTGTTCATTTGTTTTGTCATTATTTCATCAGATAGAACAAAGGAAAATTAAATTAAAGAACAGGAATATAAAAAGAAGGAAAGGAAACAAAGAAAGCCAAATGCCAAAATTATCCATACATATTCCCATACCTTTACATACAACTGTTTCCATAAAAGATGTTGAGAGTTTTGTAATTATCCATATGAAAACTCAATTCATTCACACATTGCAAAAAAAAAATCTGTGCCTTCAATTCCCTGAGTAATGCTAGCTATTAATTTATCTTTCCAATGTTGGAAGTCTAATCTCTTAAGAAAAGAGACAAGCACAAAAACATCCATTTATGTTGCCCATTTGTCAATTTCCATAAAGTAAAATCCAATGGACTCTAAGAATATTAAAAGCCACCTGAGATTAAGATACACAATTGTATCTTTCCAGAATGCAATCATTTTAGGATATCACAGAAACATGTATGAATGAAGCGTTAATGTTATATCTCCAGCAACACAAAATTTTTCTCATTTTCCTCTACCAATTCAATGGGGTACAATAAATCAGAAGTAGTACCGTCTTCATTGAATAAGCCATAATCTAAGATCTATTGAAATGTGCTGAAATATGAATATGAACATTAATATGATTTCCCATTGTTTAGAAACAATGGGGACCTCAATGTCTTATTTTATTCAACCTTTCAAATTAATTTATGGAGAACAGGTACTTATAACAAACTAAATTTAGGTGATTTGTCTCATGGTATTTAGTAATCACTTCTAATATAGCAGTTCTCTCTGAAGAGAGAAAACAAGATGTCAATAAATGCTCAAGCTGTAAATAGTGACTATGAATGGCAACAACGATATAGTATTTACCCATAAAGTATAATAAATTTTTAAATTATCATCCAAAAATTGATCTAAGATAAAAATCCCCATATGCATTCAAAACTTTCAGAAAACAGAGTTTGGGGGCTTTGTTTTGTTTTAAATCAGTGTTAAGGTCAATTAAGTTCCATGTGTCAATTTAGTATGAGAAAAAATGATTGATGGGCAATTTTCCTGAAATAATATAATGCAGATTTTAATTTAATGCAATGGTGATCTGTGATGTATCTCATCTAATACACTGAGCCTAAAACAGTCCAATTAATTAAAGATTCTACTTAGGAAGATTGCAACAGGGGAAAAATTACTCTAACTGAAATTATCCAAAATTTGGTAATTCTCAAAAGATTTCAGTGGTATAATTTGTGAAACCCAAGTAATCCCATCTTTACCTGACAATTGCTTATTTCTCAAAGGTCGTTTGTTTTAATGAGTAACTATTGGACTGCATGCAATATTTTAATCAAAAGAGAACTCAAGTGTGATGACCCAGGGTGGGATACAAAATAAGCACAGTCACAAAAACAGGTGAAGCCGCTTTTATTCCTTCATTTTGCTTCAAAGCTCCAAATATCCTTGACTGGAGACAAAAAACTCCCCCACAGGCAGTTACGAAAAGGAGGAAAGGCAGTTTAAACTAAAAATGCCTATAAATTATAAAGAGTAAAAACAACACAAACCACACTGAAGCAATTAAGGGAACCAGGCAAGATAAGGACTTGAAAATGTCCACAGATATCGGAACAGACACTGGAAAGCATGCCAAAGTCAGAGAGGAACAATAAACTAGAGATATTTCCACACTTTGTTTCCAGCACTGGCCCATACGCATGTCCGTCCTTTTAACCAGTTCTCATAGCTGCAGCCCATGAAGAAAGTCAAGGCCCTTTCCTCCCCTGTAGAGCATGCCATTCATGTCTTTTCCTTATCCTCTCCTCCCTGTGTGCCCTAGGATGGAGAGGGGATGAGTTTGGGTCTTCCTCTGACTGCCCAGCTGGCCTCTGCCCTTCCCCAGCCTCCTCCACAACCTCCAGAGCCACACTTCCACTCCCTGTTGGCTGTTCCTCCTCTTCCTTAGAGTCAGTCTTCAACAGGGGCATGACATCATGGGTGTCTTCAGGGTATAGTAAAAAAAGTCAAAATTCCATCCACCCCTTTATAAACTTCCTAAAGTCTGTCTAGATTGAGGCAGAATATACATTTCATTAAAAAATATGTATTTTCTTGAGACAGATTGCCTTTTTCCCCAACTAAACCATGGGTCTCTTTAAATCTGTGCCAGAGTGCATAATTAACAACATACGTAAACTTGTAACTTAACTTAAAAAAAATAATAATCACAAAACCTTGTTTCAAATTTCAGTGATATGAATAAGGCTTGTAAATTTTAAATAGGTTTAATAAAGTTCCATGGCTCTAGTCCAGGGGTAGCAAATTCAATTTCATTGAGACCCACATCAGGATTTTGTTTGACTTTGGTTGGGGGAAGGTAGGCATGGCCAGGTTGACATCACGCATGTCAGGGGTACCTGTAGTGGCCCGAGCCAGAAGTGGTATTCAGCAGGGTTTGGCCAGTACTGGAGAACCAATAGCGGAAATTTTGAGTAGTTCAGAGAATCGGCAAATATCACCTCTGACTGGCCCCACCCCATCTATTCTCTCCCTCCTTAGTCCCAGCTGCTCAGCTGGGTCTTCTTTTGATGCCCTGCACAGAAGAATGGAGCTGGAAAACAGGTTAGTGGGGTGGGGAGGGAATGGAATTTTACATTATCCTTCCCCTGGAGTGGGGTAAAAATGGGAATTTTACAGTATCTTTCCCCTGCCATGCCCACCAAGCCATGCCCACCAAGCCACACCATGCCCACCAAGCCATGCCATACCCCTAGAACCAGTAGTAAATTTTTTTGAATCCCATCACTGGCCCCAGCTCTCTGCCAGTGAAAATGGTTTCTTGTTTTGGGCTGCGATGGACTCCTGCAACCCACTGCCAGCGAAAACAGAACTTGGATCTGATCCACAGCCTTTGAGTTTGACACTCCTGCTCTCGTCAAATGAAAAAAAATAAAATAAGGCACTAGATTGCATTGAAGATGTGTCTGACAAGGGACACATATTCAGATTTGTCAATTTGTCAAATTGGCTCCTTCTGTCTGAAGTTTCTTTTGCATTATTTTTGAAGGTTTTTTTGGGGGGGAGGGGGGGTTAATTTGAAATCCTTATAATGGTGGCCAATTTAGAAATTCCAGGCTGGGTACCAAAATAGGAAATCTGGAACTTAAAATTGATGCTAGGTCCAAAACAAAGAGCATCATGATTATTTAAATTGTCCCAGTTAATTACTTACAGCATCAGAGACCTTTCTTCCATCTGCTACAGTGAGTTCAAGGGTAAAGGCAGTCTCTGGAATTAACAGAATAATACAGTTGGAAGGGACTTTGAAAGTCTTCTAGTCCAACCTCCTGCTCAAGCAGGAAACCCTACACCAAGGGTGAGAAACTCGATTGCATCACATGACATATCATGATGTATCATGATATTTTTTTGGCCTTTGCTTGGGTGGCCTGGTGTGATGCATCTGGCCAATGGGCCACCATTTCAGACAAATAGTTGTCCAATCTCTTCTTAAAGACCTCCAGTGTTGGAGCATTCACAACTTCTGGAGGCAAATTGTTCTACTGATTGTTCTGTTAGGATATTTCTCCTTAGTTCTAAGTTAGTTCTCTCCCTGATTAGTTTCCATTCCTTGCTAATTCATTTCACGAAAGGGCTGCCTTCCTTGATCACAGTTTTTTTAGACTTACAACTACTCTTTCCCTCTAGTCTAGAATTGCTAGGTATACTTAATGAAGATTAAGTATCTAATACATACATACATACATACATACATACATACATACATACATACATACATATATGATGTTCAAATAACTCACCAAGATAAACAATAGCCTAATGTTTAATCTACTTTAATTTCCTGCTCACTGAAGAGGCAACTGTACTTCACAGAGTTTCATATTCCAAGAGTTTCATCGTGAGTGATTCTTATTTAAGCTAAAAGCAATGGTGGGCTGCTACTTGTTCGGACTGGTTCTAGCAAACTGGTATGAATGATGATCAGCTGGCCCCACCCACCTGCCCCACCCCATCCTGTCTTACATTTCCTTCTTTTGCAGCTCAGCTGATTCATGCCACAAAGTAGATTACTGCGCCTCAGCTGTTCTACTCACCGGAGAAGGCTAGAAGGTGAGCTGGGGAGGTTAAAACTGGTGTTTATTGAATGCTGCATGTGCAAAGTGTGCACTCACAGAGCTGGTTGTTTAACCGGTTGCAGCCCACCACTGGCTAGAAGCACCATAGCTGACTTTTCCTCCAGTGAAACCAGGTATCATAGCATAACCAGATCAGCAAATTAAGCCCCAGATATCTAATATAAACTGTCTATAGTGAAAGTAAAAACCTTGCTGATATGTATTAGTACACCGTTCAGAGGCTTAAAACATGAATTTGTTTGTATGTTGCATTCCCCCCCCTCAAATGTGAGATTGTGCCTCCAGGTAGATACAATGCTATTGTGTATATTTTGTTTTTCTGTATGAATGAATGAGTAACATCATGAAAGAAAGAAGAAAGCCAGAAGCATTATCATTAACCTTCCAATGAGGAAGGAAAGAAGGAAGGATAGGAAAAGGAGGAGACACGGGGTGGGAGGGAGGGAGGATGCAAAATAAAAAGGAAGGAGAAAGGGAGGAAAAGAAGGAAAGAAAGGAAAGAAAAGATGACAGGGAGGAAAGATAAAAAGGAAGGAGGGAGGAAAAGAAGAAAGGAAGGAAAGAAGGAACAAAGGAAGGAAGGAGAGATTACAAAAGGAAGAAAGGATAGGAAAGAGGAGGCAAGGGGTGGGAGGGAGAGAGGGAGGATGCAAAATAAGAAGGGAGGAGAAAGGGAGGAAAGGAAGGAAGGGAAGAAAGGAAGGGAGCAAGCAAGGAAATAAATTGCATTATCTTTCTGGGGATTATTAAGAGATAAACCAGAACACTGTAGGAATCACTTAGGGAGTTTCTATAAACCATCAGATTCCAATTATGTATCTGGCTTGTTGGTTCCTATGAAAGTTTCCAAGAAAATGATCATCATTAAAAAGCCAAGAATAGATTGGAAGAAACTCTACGTTGATACATCTCAAAACCAAAAAGAATCCCAGTGCTTTCCAAGGAGCAGATTGGGTGAAATTCATTGTTTATATAATTGTTCCATTGAATCAGTCTGAGTATTGATTCACTCTAGAGTGTGATTACTTGAGGTTTCAAAAACGGAGTTTCTCAAAACTCATGAAATCTTCCACTGCATGTTGATTAATAGAGATGCTTCAAAATAATAACCCCAATACGATGCTTTGATTTTAGTATCTTTCAAAATCTATATGGCAGATTCAAAACAGTGGCTTCTTTTTGGTGTGTTTCCATAACCACAGTGAAGAATTTGATGAGATACTTGAGTCATAGCTATGAATTCTCTTTCAATAGCACTTCTTAATTCAGGCAGAATCAACATATCTACTTTAATAAGATGCAAGATTGAAGCGAAGGTCCTAAAATCAATTCCAGATACAGCAAATAATGTAAACAAGACTCAGGTGCTCTGTTGTTGTTGTTTTTGTTGTTGTTAAAGATGCTAGATTTATAATTAACATATGTTTTTATAACTTCTCAGCGCTGGTCTGGCTGGAAAATTATCTAGTTCTTTTTTGAACTCATCAATGACATCAGCTGAACTGATATACCCTCTCATTAGCTTTTCCATGTGTCAATCTTCCCTGTTTTAGAACCACATTTTTCTTTTGTTTATTGAATATGTCAAATTGTACAATGCATTTATTTACAATTATTTACAATGCTCCTTTGATTAAATAATTCCAGTTATGGTGACATCACTTTATTTACAATGACTTCAGAGCCTCTTTTTCTCATGTCAAGCTGGTTCAAAACATCTTGTTTTCCCTTAACATATATTAAATATCATGCTTCTACAAAGGAGTTAATTGGTGAGTACAATTATACATTGATATCTTACTCTATGGTGACAATGTAACTCTCTTCTTTCTACAATAACTAATCAGATACCTGTAGAATTACAAATCATAATCATTTTTTTTCTGTTTTATGCAAAAACCATATGAGTTTTCAGTCAGCAATAAGCAGAAGCATAAACTTTTCTCACGAATGAAAGCAAATATATGTGTTGCAGGATCAAATCTGAGCCAATCATCAGGAAACTCTTCGCTGAGCAAAGAAGTTAATTTAGCCATCCCAGCAAGTCCCATCATCTTAGCAACCATTCCTTAGTTGCGATAATGCTGAATTTTTGTATTTTCTATGACTACAATAATATCACTGCAGTTTTCATGTAAAAAAAAAAAACACAAAACAAAGTTGCAGTCTTCTTCTACCACTCTAATCCTTCTCTACTTGTGGGCGTATTTGAAAGTATCTGAGTGTGCTTGGAATGCTATTTATTAGAGAACTAATCAGTGGTGGGATTCAATTATTTTTACTACTGGTTCTGTGGGCATAGCTTGGAGGGCATGATATGGCTTGGTGGGCATGGCAGGAGAAGGATACTGTAAAATCTCAATTTCCACCTGACTCTAGTAAAATCACCCATTCCCTCCTCATCCCACTAAACCTGCTTTCCAGCTCCATTCTCCTGTGCAGGGCAACAAAAGACGATCCAGCGGATCAGCTGGGACTCCAATCAGCTGGGACTCGGGAGGCAGCAAATAGATGGGGATAGGGCCAACCAGAAGTGATATTTACCACTTCTCCAAACTACTCAACATTTCCACTACTGGTTCTCCAGAACCTGTCAGAACTGGCTGAATACCACCTCTGGAACAAGTGGATACATACATGTCCAAAAGAACTCTAAGGGACCAAAGCAATTGCATTAAGCCTTTGAACAATGTGCCATAGAGTATTTCACCTAGGAACAAAATGCCTTTTCGGAAGATTTGCAAAGGCCTAATTCACACTGGCATGTCCAATTAGGAGGCAGAATAGATCCAAATTTGGGTGAACTAGAAAGACAAGGAAATGACTGCTTGAATGAGATAGGTGAAACATTGTCTAGAAACCCTAGAGCCATAGGATACATTATGGATTTTTTAAAAAAGAAGACAGTAGTGAATGTCTTTTACATCATACTAAGAAATTGTGTGAATGTGTCCATCAAGTCCACCAGGTATCCGAGCTTGTCTCAAAAGCAATTTATTTTTTTTAGCAATTTAATATTATCAAGATGCATATTCATTCACAATTAGTGCTCTGATGAACTATTTATTAAATCAGCCATACTAGGAACAAGATTCCAGTTCGGAAATCATTTTGGTGTTCCCAATATGCTTGCAGAGATTTCTAATAGGAGGAGAAGTTTGCCTTCAGTGTGTGCAGAAAGGAGGGAGGGAGAGAGGGTGGAAGGAAGGAAGGGAAGGAGGAAGGGAGGAAGGATGGATGGAAAGAAGGAAGCAAGGAAGGAAGGAAAGAAGGGAGGGAGGGAGGAAGGGAGGGAGGGAGGGAGGATGGATGGATGGAAGGAAGGAAGGAAGGAAGGAAGAAAGGAAGGAAGGAAGGAAGGAAGGTTCCCTATCAAGCAAGTTATACCTCCTGTAGGCAGAATTTTTAATATTGCTGGGAACCAAGCTGTGATTATGACACGGAACAGAGAACAAAATTCTCTCTGGGTTTTTCACTTTGCATGCCCCCATGTGGTTTTACTGGGTTTCAGGTCTTTCTGTGGTTCACTGCCTTTTCTATTGGAGAGGTTGGCAAGTTATAAAATTACCCTACATTTTTCTCTGGAGTGTTGTAATTTTGCTTCTTAACTGTTAAGACAATAGGTTCCCTGTGATACTTCTAAGCTGTTTCTCTGCCCTTGAATAATGAAGTAATGGGGAACAAGCTCTCAGGATAGCCCTGCACTAAAAGAAAGGCAGGATTAAACTGTTCACCTGCCTAACTCAAGTTCTGAATTGGATGCAGGATCAGAATTTCCCCTGCTTCTCTGCTGTGATTCCCAACAACAATCGATACTGCTCTTCCGCATCATAAGTATGGAAGCAAAAACCTTGAACTTCAGTTGGCTCTTATTTGAAAATATAATTTAAAAGAGGACAAAGCCTTCAAAGTACAAAGAATAGTAATTTGTAGAATATACGTCCTTTTTGGCTGTGTTGGAGTTACTGTGTTTAATAAGACCCAGTCTTATTTTTGCCACCAAAAAAGGTACCGGGTCTTATTTTAGGGGATAAATGGACTAACCTTGCTTGCGTCTGTCGCTCCCAGCCTCCTTTTCACTATTGGAGGCCTTCAGGAACTTCTTTTTCTGCGGCCAGCAAGGCTTTCTTCAAAGCCTCTGCAGTGGATAACAGAGCTCTGGATTGATCTGGAGCTTTGTTATCAGCCACAGAGGCCTTCTGGAAAGCCTTGCCAGCCTCGCTGGCTGCAGAAGAAGTGGGATAGCAAGGCAGGTGTCAGGGTGTGCGAGGCCTGGCCATAACTATCCAAAGGTAAATAGTAGGGCAGCTCCACCCCCCATCCCCACCCTAGTTTAATTTTTACTTGTGCACTCTGGAGTGGGCAGGATCTCAATTAGGACTTATTTTTGGGGGTAGCATATATTGGGAGCAGGTGTAAAAATCAGACGAGAGCTTACTTTCAGGATACGGAAGCAAAAACTTTGAATTTCAGTTGGTTATCATTTGAAAATATAATTTAAAAGAGGACAAAGCCTTCAAAGAACAAAGAATAGTAATTTGTAGAATATACATCCTTTTTGGCCATGATGGAGTTACTGTGTTTCCCCAAAAATAAGTCCCTGTCTTATTTTTGCCACCAAAAAGGCACCAGGTCTTATTCTAGGGGGATGGTATCCATGGATTAACCTTGCTTATGTGTGTTGTCCCCGGCCTCCTTTTCACTGTTGGAGGTCTTCAGGAACTTCTTCTGTGGCTGGCAAGGCTTTTCTGAAGGCCTCTGCAGCAGAAAACAGCTCTGGTTCAAGCTGGAGCTTTGTTCTCAGCTACAGAGGTCTTCAGGAGAGCCTTGCCAGCTGCAGAAAAAGTGGGCCGGCATGGCAGGTGTTGAGGTGTGCAAGGCCTGGCTACAACTGTCGAAAGGTAAATAGCGGGACAGCTCCAACCCCCCATCCTCATCGTACCTTAATTTTTACTTATGTATTCTGGGGTGGGCAGGATCTTAATTAGGGCTTATTTTTTGGGGTAGCATACATTGGGAGCACGTCTAAAAATCAAGCTAGGACTTACTTTCAGGGTAGGTCATATTTTCAGGGAGATGAGATACTAATACTCAGATGCAAGAAAGAATCTCATTTGGATACAGATTCCCAGTTTGAAAGTTAGCTCCTGCTTTGCAAGTCTTCCTCCAAGTGAACCAGTTTTTTCAATTATCTAGCAATCTTTTGTTAAATTAAAGAAAGGATTTTTCCCCAGAATATTAACATTAAGAGAAGACAAAATATCTAAAACAAATTTAATTATTTCACTTTATTTTTACTAAAGAAATAACCATTGTTATCAAACAGTGATGTTGACTTGAAGAATGAGAATTCCTTCTGCTGTCAGATTTAATTCAGTTCTCCTTTTGCATATCTGAGGGATGAATAGGCCTGTTTTTATTCTCACAAAATGTCAAAGATGTAGGTTAGGGCCAAAGTACCTATTGTGTCATGAACAGCTATATGTTTCTTGTTTTGTTCGGAAAACACACGAGGTAGA
>BHFT01078548.1:0-15168 GCA_004320025.1 Laticauda laticaudata
ACACGGACCACGAACCAGGAGCCCATCTGCCAGCTGCCAACACACCCCACTTAAACCCCTCTGACCCATAAAAACAAAGAAAGAGAAGAGAGTGCGGCTCCAAAAAAAACTTGACCGAACCCACCATGAAAGATTTGTGGCAACGACCACGCACACGCGAAGCCAAAAAACTTAGATCACAGCTCACCAGGCCTCAATCCCCCAGCAACTAAGACTAACCTGAGCACAGCCAGGGCCCCACCTAAAGTACAGACACACCGACTCCCCCAGCCAATCAGAACACAGCCAACCCCCTACCAATCAAGAACACAGCCCAACCCCCACCCAATCAAGTCACAACCCCCACTAGCAGTTAAAAAAGGAAGAAGCAGCTGCAAGCTCACATTTACTCTGAGGAAGCACAGAGCAGAAGGAAGCCAAGCCTGAGTAATGATGAATGAGAACTTCATCGAAACGTTGCTGATACTTTCCAATCTTACGCGGGAAGAAACCCGAATAACCAAGAGATCCACAACAAATACTCCGAAAAACCTCAGAAAACTAAATATATATAGTATATATAATATATATATATATAATATTTATATTATATATATATATTATTATATATATATATATGATATATAGTATAATATGTATTATGTTATTTTTTTTTTAAGCTTCGCGCGGTACTTACATTGTGTGACCATTCGTTTCCTTCGGTATTATCCCATGTCATATTTTAGTGTTGTTAAAGTTGATGCACGTTTCAGCCAATCTCATCCGCCATCATCAGGCTTCTGTAGGAGTGGTTTCTCACAAGCTTTTGGTTTCAAATTCAAGGCTGGTTCCATTCTGATTGGCCTAGGAGCTGGGTCTGTGTTCACTTGACTTCGGAAGTTTATGATTGGTGGTTTTCTGGTGTCCTTCTGTCTGTTTTGTGGCTTTGATTGGCTGGCAAACACCTCTTCTTGTGTTCGGAGGCTTTCAGTGCAGATTGGCTGCGTGTGAAAGGACGGCTGTTATTCATCAGCAAGCTAGGTTCACCTGGGTGCCTGTTGGGGGGCGTGTTTTGAGTTGGAGGCTTCAGAGGGAGTCTGTCTGGCTAGGTGTTTGTTCTGTTTTGTATTGTGGAGATCTTTCTATTTGGATGCAGGCTTCCAAATGATTGGACAGTTGCTGGAATCATCTCTTCTATTCATGCCTTTCAAGGTCTTTGTCTTCAATCTCTATGGCTTTACTCTGATGATTCTGTGTTGGGATTTTCTATAGGGTAGAGGTTTTAGTGCCATTGAAGTTGATGTTGGTGAACCTATGAACAGACCTATGGAACAGCTGTCTTGCCCTACATAAGAGGGCTACTACAGATAAAATCCAGTAACATACACATAGGCATCACTCAAGACTGCCTCAAACAGGACAAAGAAATAGCAGCCATCCTGAGAACCCCAAAAGATAAAATTGAACCTGGAAAACCAAGGCATATACGAGATTCCCTGTACATCTCCCGGCCACATACATTTGCACAGACCCAATCAGAAGAATACAAGGTGACCGCCTAGAGGAACACAAAAATGCAGTAAAAAACTGGAACACAACTCCTCACTAGTCGCAACACATGAAAACCACCCACAACCCAAACTATGGTTAAGATACATCGATGACACAATTTGTTATTTGGCCCATGGAAAAGAAAACTGAAACAATTTCCGAGACAACCTAAACGCACACACCCCAAAATTCAAGTTCAGCCATGGAAATGGAAATAAACAAAACAACCTTCCATTCCTAGATTGTACTAATCTACAAAAGAAACAGTGGCACATAGGACACCACCGTATACAGAAGAAAACATTCACCTAACCGCTGCCTCAACGCCCAATCCTACACCACTCGAGCACAGATAACTCCGTGCAAAACCTGATTCTCAGAACCAAACGCCTTTCAGACAAGACACATATAAAGACTGAACTATGCACCTGACTAAAGGACTGACTGCAAACAGCTTTCCACAAAAACAAAATCACTGCTTATTCACAAAAACACACTAAACATAACAAGAGACCTAGAAGATCAACAGACCGCTTTGAAACAGCTGTCCTGCCCTACATAAGAGGTACTACAGTACAAAAATCAAGTAAGATACTACACAGGCATCACCCGCCCTGGACGAACACAAAATATGCAGTAAAGAAAACTGAGACCCAACACACCTCTCACTAGATCCAACACATGAAAGCCCACAGTGTCAAAGCTATCACTTCAATGGCACAAAACCCTAGTCACCATAAAACTAGCCGGTAAGGGTTCCCAGCCATAGATCATCAGAGAAGCCATAGAGATTGAAAAAGAACCTGACAGCGGATGAATAGAAGAGGCTGATTCCTCCAGACTGTCAATCATTTTGGAAGCCTGCACTCTCAAATAGAAAAGATCTCCACACCACAAGCCAGGCAAACACCGGGCACAAACAGCTCCTTCTGATACCTCCAGCGCAAACACACCCCAACCAGGCCCCAGATTGAAACCTAGCTTTCCTAGTAGATAATAAGCCGTCCTTCACAACAAAGCCCAAAGTCTGCACTGAAAACCCTCCCATAGTGAAGGGAAAACAGAGTTTTGTTTCAGGGGAAAACAAATGATGAAAAGGTGTGTTGCCACGTTCCAAAAAGCGAATACCAGGAAGGAAAAGAAAAAACCAAAAAACACCAATTAACAAAAACACCAAGTCCAATAAACACGCCAACTCCCAACCATCAGATTAGGAAAAAAACATACTGGCACAAGCAGTTAAGACCCTGACCCATACTAAATCTGAATACAGAGAAGCCTGATGATGGCAGATGAGATTTCTTGAGTTTTCCTGGGTATTTGATGTGGATCTTTGGTTATTCGGTTCTCCCTGTAAAATTGGAAGTATTTTGCAACGTGAAAAATCTCATTCGTCATCTTCAGGCTGTGTCTTCGGCCTTTTGCTCTCAGAGTAAATGTGAGCTTGCTTGGTGTTTTGTTCTTTTTAACTGCCAGTGGTGGGTTGTGACTTTGACTGGGTTTGTCTCAACACAGCCAAGCCCCACCCAGTCAAGTCACAGCCCCCTGGCAGTAAAAAGAAAAAAACAACTCTGAGAAGCACAAGCCAAAGACACAGGCCTGAATATGATGAATGAGATATCGTCACGTGCCAAAATACTTCCAATTTTACGCGGAGGAAAACCTGAATAAACAAAAGATCCAAATATATATATATATAATATTATAATGATATATATATATTATATATATATACTATATATATATATATATAATATATATATATATATTTGATTTTTCACATCAGTATTGAGTAAAGCAATAAAAAGAAATTGCCAATTATTAATAGAACTGCAAGAACTGTTCAGCTTAAAGAGCTAGTACAAATTGCATGTATTATGGTAAAGAATTTAACCACATTTTTAATGCTAGTTCTTGAATAACAAAGCATTCTGCCTCTTGTTCTATTCTATTTTTTTTAACTTTCCAGAAAATTTTTGGGAAGAAAGTGCTTTATTTCTCCAACCCAAAGTTTATTGATAAAAAAATAAAAGTGTCAGTGTTGAACTAGTACATTTTTAAGTGGAAATAGATATCAAGTTGTCTTTTAGAAATCAAATTGGTAAAAATGTTGTTGGCAACAGACCATCTACCTTAAGATTGGACAGTTCTCTCAATGAGAGAGAGAGAGAGAGAGAGAGAGAGGAGATTACACCACTTATTTCCTGTTTACAACACAGTCCTCTCATCATTTCCAAGAAGATTCCCCACCTATCTGCGGTATTCAGGTTACTCTGAGGGCACAGATATATCTCCGAGTAGCCTCAATGACTCTCTGAAGACTGAAAAGAATATAAATCCTTCCATTCTTAAGTCAGAATTGAAGAAGATTCTTGGATGAGAAATGAAATGTCTTCAAGCAAAAACAAAGAAAGTACTGTTGCCTTTTGAAAAAGCACCTTTAGTACAACCATGACCTGGATGACTGAGAATCTCCATTCCCAATGTTGGGGCAAGACAGAAGGGCCATTTTGATTTTTATGGTCCTGTGTTTCTTCATAGCCACTGAATGAGACACGAGTGTTATTCCTCTGGGAAACTCATCTGTCACTTCTTTGAAATGTTTTGTCAAAGTGACCTCTTTTCAAAAGGTTTCAAAATATCTCATTATTTCTCCTTTTTCCTGAAACCCATTTTGGACTTATATGCAGCCCTTATATATAGCCACTTATATACAGCCCTTGTCTAACTTTAAAGGATGCCAATACCAAGCAAGATTGGGTCTAGTTCCTGCTTATAAGAGAGGCTATGAGAGAATTCCAGGTTTGTGGAAAGCGAAAATTAATTCTGTACTAAAAAAAACAAATCCATGGTTGTGATCCCTTGAAAAAAATTGCAGAAGTTTTTTTTTTTTAAATCTTCTTTTCATGGATAGGTCTCTTGCACCATTTTTGCTTCTTATTTTCTTAAGAAAATAAGTAAAAGCCTGGAATAACCTCCAAACAGCATTTAGACTGAAGTCTTATGATGCCTGCTGATACCCTTGGTGATATCTATGGATGAAGGGACCATTTGTATTTGGCAGTTCCAGTATCTGTTCCCCACTCAAAAAAGAGTCTAGGATTTCACAATGCAGATTCTTACTCTGATATACCTCTGTTCTCTGAATGTGCTCAATAAAAAAAGGGGGGGGAGGGAGGAGCCAATGTGAATCTATTGTATCTATTTTGTATTTTCTACTCCTGCTTTTTCAGATAACAGATAATCAGAGTTGGAAGGGACCTTGTAGGTTATCTAATCCAACCCCCTGCCCAAGTGGGAGACCCTACACCATTTTTGACAAATGGCAGTCCAATCTCTCCTTGAAAGTCTCAAGTGATGGCACTCCCACAACTTCCGAGGGCAAGCTGTTCCATTGGTTGATTGTTCTCACTGTCAGAAAGTTTCTCCTTATTTCCAGGTAAAATCTCTCCTTGTTCAGTTTCCATCCATTATTCCTTGTCTGGCCTACAGGCTCTTTTTCACTATATATTTGACAAGGATTTCAGTTAAATAATTTTCTGCTCTTCCTCATCCTCTTTGCATTGCTCTCTCTCTTTCATTAAAACATTTTTGAACATAAACTTTAATGAACTTATTTTAAAACAAGAAAATCTCTTGGACAATTGCAAGTATCTTAACCTTTCTTTGGACTGATATTCCAATGTGTGTGCATAATTTCTCAGCTGAAGTCTTCATGCACTAATAGTGAAGCCAGCCATGTGTATCCAAGAAACAATGCAATGTAGTATTTGAGGCAACAGCTTTAATGGTTTTCATGGCACCTCTATCTAATTTGTATCCTGATTTTGGTATTTAGCAGTAACAAGTTTAAGGCATGCTGTTATCTCTCTTGCCAGTTTACATCACCGGGGAGAAGCAGAAGAAGAAATATCTCACTTTCTCTGCACAGAGCCAATTTGAGGTGCAGTGTTAATTACAATGACTGAAGAAAAATCTTTAATAATTACCCTTCATTAACTTTGTGATGAACGAGGACTACCAGAACAAATGATGTTTATTGCAGAGAAATAAGTGAATGGGGTCAGTATCTGACTGCAGTTGTATATGGGGAGAAACAGAATAAACCAATAACACTAGTTATACATTTTCTATTTAATTAGGGAAGATGAAAAACCAAACTCCCTTAAATCTAAAAATCCCTGAAGCCAAGATTCTAAGATGTATTCATTATTCATAGCTGCAAGAAGGCTTTAGAAGTGTAGTTATCAGGACGGTGGGCTTGTTTTTTTCTCTCACAGAAGTGTACAAAGATGTACAAAAAAGAATAGCAAGTTTTAAAAAGAATAAAAAAGGAAGCACAGAGGAATCCTCCCTTATGTTAAGATAGTAAGCATAGAACGTTTTGGATAATTAATTTAAACACAACCTTCATAACATTCATTAAGCACTACCATCAACCTGAACTTGAGAAAAGTGTACTATCAGAAGAAAAGATATGCTGATATAAAAAATAATGTGCTTGAAATCTAAAATACTATGGGGCAGTTAGTAAATTTATATATTTTTAAAAAACAGCTGTTTCTTTCTACCCACTGAAAAATAAGCTTGACTTTAAGGGCATTTTGCTAAGTTTCAAGGATCTTACACACTAAAAATTGAACTTAGCTTGTATCTATTATGACATCATACACAAAAACTTGTGAGCCTGTTGAGTAACTTTCATCTGAAAAAGGTCAATAACATTCATCAAATTTATCCAGGTACTACATAATTCAAGCTAGAGTTATGTAGTGAATCTAAAAATGTAACCACTGTAATTTAGAAATCCATAATTAGGTAAAAACAGCATACACAATTTTAAAGGGAAAAATGCAGATTTCTAAAAAATATGTTTGTCCCATACAGAAATTATCCTTTTGGAAAAGCTGCATAATTACCTGATATTTGTAAAAAGTAACTGGTAAATATCTGAAAAATAAAAGATCCTTTTATATTGTTCACAGATTATTTGTACCATTTGCAAAAATGTAGGAAATAGTTTAAAAAGCTGGCTCTTTTTCCAGCAAATTATGTAAATCCTTCAAAGTCAGGCCGAACATAGAGTGAATTTATAAAAATGTCCATTCTTTACATAGTTAATAGAGAGCTTAAAAGGACAAAGTCACAAGAAAAATGATTAAAAGTGTTATCATAAAACAACATTTAGTCTGGTTGTTGATAAGATTAGGGAGAAATCTGTCTGGAAACTAATTTAAGATTGTTCAAGTACAACAAAAGAATGCCCCGGGCCCAATTTATTAAAAACAGGAAAATATATTTTATATAGATTTGTCTTTGTAATGAGAAAGCAACTGGCTATTGACTTCTGAGTAGCTTGAATTCTTATTTCCCAAAGAAACTCTGTCTTAAAATAGCCATCAGCACCATCATCATCATCCAAATTTGAGAGGAGGGAGAGGGCAGGGGTGGGATTCTACCGGTTCTATCCAGTTCTATAGAACCCCTTGTTAACTTTCTAAGCAGTTCGGAGAACTGGAAGTTAGAAGCAATTTCCTTTTGTTTTTTTCCACCCTTATGACATTCTTGGCAAACAACCTAGACTTACTGTCTCAGAGCTTTTGGGGCTTGGCTTTCTTAAAGGGGAAGGGTCTCTTTAAGATTTTTACACTGCTGTTGGGAGGAAATACTTGCCTGGCAGCAATCAGCACTTTGAAGAAATAATTGAATAATGAAGCAAAGCTTTTAGTGACAGGGAACCTAAATGAATGACATTCAGCAAGGCTTCTTGGCTATCTAGAAAGATTAACATTCAAATGTGAGTTTGTATACCCTTTCTGAGTTTTGGTCTAAAACTGGTTTTTGGTGAAGATTAATTCTGTGCTTGGTGACGTTTAATTCTGTGTTTATTGATGGGATAATTTTCCCTATTCATCTTCAACAAGCCACAACTACTGTTGTGATTTAATTATTTGTATTGTGTTTGAATTTTTTCTTGCCTCATGGTTTCTTTTTCTATCTGGGNGCTCCACAAGTTCATCAAACATGGCTGGTGGCATCCTCATAAAGTGATGGAATGCACGAGGGTCTTCATTCCTCAGCTCCACCATCAACTGGTCATAGAGTCCATGCTCCATTCTTCTCATGATCCATCCTCGGACCCACACAGTTCTTGCACATCTCCTTCTTCTCCTTCTGTATAAAAGGTGAAACAGTCTGAACAGGTTTTGGTTCTGGTGATGAATGATCGCAGCTACCATACGGACTGTGTCATGATCCAAGGTGGAGAACAATTGATGTGGAAGAGCAAGACCAAGGGTGAAGACGTCTGTACACCATGGCTGCTGGACAGATAGTGAGATCCAGGTGATTTCCTCCCCCTTTTTATGGGAAATGTCGGTTTTCCACTGGGTGTCCTTCCACATACTCTAGGCATACTCCAGACATCCTAAATATCTGAGATATGTTCCATATACGAACGTTTTGTCCATTTTAATCCTTTATATACGGGATGCATCTGCTTATATCCTTTCTATTTCCATGCTACTAATGCTGTGTGGATGTTCCGTATACCTTTCGCTTCCTCCCTCTTTCCACTTTCAGCTCCAGTGGATGTGAATTGCGGGAGGCCCAGAGTATGCCAAGAGAATACAGTGGACTTGTAACGGATGACAACGGACGTCGAACGTTTGTTGCCCGTATGTGTCGCAGATGTAGATCGTATGCGGCGGGAAGTTCATCCACTCAAAAAGTTTTGTGTAGCTCAAAACTTTTTGAGCGGATGAAATAGCAGTAGGCGGATGTTTGATGGATAGAGCGTATGAATCACGTCCGCAGTGAATACACAACAGATGCATTGCACTTTCTAACGGATGGCAAGATTTTTTTTCTGTTTTATATCCTCTTTGCATCCGCTGATGCAGTGGAACATGGGCTTTAATAAACATAGATCTAGGATTGATTGTTTAAAGGCAAAACCTCGGTTAGTAATTATTTTGCTTGGATGTGCCTCTTTACTGTTTGAGAAAGGACGTTCCATGGTTTAACACAAGAGGAAAAGAAATAGTGTGCCATATTAAACAGACCTAGCCTACTTGCAGGGCAGAGGACCTACCATGGCTTATCTCTCTTTCTGATGTTCTTATATGGTAGCAACATTTTCTGATTATTTCTGTTAGAAAAGTGAGGACTTCTACTTTCTAAGGATATCCTCATGCATCTCTTTTTCCAGCGTGTAGGTATTTAATCATCCCAGAATTATGAATAAATTTCACTAGTTTGTCCTTCATGGCTCTCAGGAGAGAGAGAAATTTATTCCACCAATTTTCTTTTCCTTTTTTAGAAATGCATCTGCAACATTTAAAATATTGAAAAGCCTTTTAAAAATCAATCAAAAATTAACTTTCGAATGTATTTGTTACATTATTGTAATCAAGCTGTACATCAGCAGGGAATTGTAATGGGAGTGAACATTTACAGTACATATATGCATGTATAACACATACAATCTCTTAAAAATAATTATAGAATAATAAAGAACATAGTTACTTTATTTTTTTATCGATTCAACAACCTGCTTTTGCGTCTTTGATAGAATTAAAAGTATGTTCTAATACTATGAAAACTGCTACAATGTATATTTTACTATGTGCTACATAATGACAAAGCTATCATAAACTATGTTTCTTTTTATAAATAATCATTTATCCTATGTTGTGATCTCATTAAAATTAAAATTAATATTCCTATGGGATGTTGAAGAGGTTGCACACTCCATTTATTTGTTTTACCATGATTAATGATTAACTGATTCTTGGATTTTTCTCCCTTAATAATTGTGATAAATTGCAGGCCATCATACTAATTTAATGTGCTTATAATGTCGGATCCCAGATGAAAAAGTGTGTATCAACTGTAATTAAGATAAGCAGTTTAACTTTGAACTATAAGCAACAAATAAGTATGATTAGATTTCATCTATTGTCTATTGTAATCAGATATAACCAACTATGGGTACTTGTACGTGTGTCAAAAGTGGGAGACTACACACAAACTAATAACCTTAACCAGAAAGAGGGGCAAATTAGAGCAATGGCTAGCATTACACATGAACTGAAATGAGTTTGATCTAGGTTCTTCATGGCAAAATTGACAGTTGATTTCACACTAGCTCTTACCTTTTAACTGAATCCAATCGTTATAAAATTATAATGAAAGTAAATTTGAGCATACTGCTTAAATACAGATGTTTTTGGATTTTGTTCAGCTTCTCAACTTCTTTTATTTTGGAATCTTAAAAGGTAGTTAAAAATCACATACCATGCCAACCTTACCATTTGAATAATCATCTCTAAATATGAAAGGGAATAGGACAGTTATGAAAAGTCACAGTATGTACAATGTTGTAAAAGATCAGAACCTGTTACTATTTGAGGCAGAAATTTTGGTTGGAGGAAAAATATGGATGCTGATGTCTATAGCTATTGCTTCATATTTAATGACACATGAGTAAAACTTAGATACTGCCTACACTGAGACAATCCTGTTGATTCATTAATTTAATCTTACCTACATTGACAGATGGAATTTTTCCAGTTTTTTCATCTTTTTTCATCTTCATTTTATATCTTTTTTTAAACAGATTTAGCTGGCAACAGAATTAATTTATTAATAAAAAGATATTTGTTCTAATATCTCAGTAGTAATAATCATCATGATATTATTGTTTCTATCCTACAACCTCTCCCCTTTAAGCAAAACCTCAACATGTGTATCTGAAATTTAATATGGGTATTGAAAACATTTATATCAGGAATGTCAACTCACATCATCACGGCGGCATCATGTCACATATAGGGACTTTTTCCCCCTTTGCTAAACTGGGCATAGGTGTCGTGGCCAGCATGTGATGCAGCTGGCCTGAGGGCTGGGAGTATGACAGCCTTGATCTCTGTCTTACAACCTTTGTCTTACTATGTCATACAACCAGATCTTCAGAGTGAAAAGCTGGAAGTTCAAAGTCCCTCTTCCAAAATATTCATCTCTTGCTCATGTGATGAATTTCATTGGATGTTATAGAGGCCCATATCAGTTGAAACTGTCTTACAGTTTCAGTCCATGAAAGAGAAAGACTTCCTCAAACTATACTGCTTTATGACACAAAAAGTTAAATATGAAAATATAAAAGGAAAAATAGCTCCTTGGCCCTCTTGTATTTAAGGGTGTGACTGAAGGCATCAACGTTTAATTCCCTTTTGGGAAAAAAAAACTATTTTTTCTCATTTTTAAAAGTTTTCATTTATTTTTTATTTGTTTAAAAGGGGAAATGAAAAGTTCTGTTTTTTAACTAATCTTTACAACAAGACATGCAATGTTCATAACAGACCACAAGATGGTATTGGGCCACTATAATTAGCAAGATTTATAGGCCTCTGCTGCCAAATTAGATTTCATAGAATCATAGGAATGGAAAAGATCTTGGAGGACCCTGCTCAAGACAGGAGACCTTATGCATCCTAGTCAAATGGCTTCTAATCTGTTCTTGCAGTGATGGAGCTTTTGAAGCAAGCTATTCCATTGATAATTGTTCTCACTAGGAAATTTCTCCTTAATTCAATATTAGGTGTGTCTGTAACAAGCTTCCATACATTACTTCTTGTCCTGCCTTCTGGTACTTTAGAAAATAATTTGTTTTTTTCTCTTCTCTGTGATAGCCCCTCAAGTACTGGAAGATCATGTCAATCCTTTTTTTCAACAGGCTAAATACACTTAGGTCCCTCAACCATTCACCATATCATTTAGCCTCCTGATCTCTTATAATCTTTGTTGCTCTTCTCTGTACACTTTCCAGAATATCAGCATCTTTTTTTGTATCATGGTGACCAGAATTGGACACAGTATTCCAAGTGTAGCTTCACTAGTGTGGTATAAAGTGGTATTATGAGAGCATGATTTAGATACTATCCTTCTGATGACACAACGTGGGACTGCATTTTTTTTGGTCATCATTAAAAACAAGATAAGTATTTGCATTTGTTTTTCTCATAGTTGACAATGGAACTGTTAAAGATAACACTTTTGGGCTGCAAAAGTTATTGCAGAGCTGAATGCAGAGGTGGTATTCAGCAGCTTCTGATAAGTTCTGGAGAACCAGTAGTGGAAATTTTGAGTAGTTCGGAGGAACCGGCAAATGCCACCTACCTCTGACTGGAGATTTTACAGTATCCTTCCCCTGCCATACCCACCAAGCCATGCCCACAGAACTGGTAGCAAAAAAATTTGAATCACACCACTGGCTGAATGGCCTCAAAATTGAAATATTAAATTATTAACCTCATTCCCACCTTATTCTTGTTCTATATCCAGATGAGTCAAGCTTGATCAGACTACCATGAGCTATATCCATTTCTGAATGTTTGAACTGTAAAATTTTATTTCATGCCCTTAAATCAGATCAGGCAGTCAGTGTATATTCTGTGCTATTAGATAAAGGCCATGTCACACTGCTCAACGGATGCAAAAAGGACACAACGGATGAGCAAAATGTTCCATCCGTTGTTATCCGCTCTCAAAGGGCAAAAGAATTTGCATAAGCAGAGCGGATAACACGGAAAGGAACGAGTGGGGAGGATGCAGAGAGGATGTATAGAGGAGCGATGGCAGAGGCGATCGTAGAGGTGATGCGTAGAGATGCAGAGAGGATGCATAGAGGATGCGTAGAGATGCAGAGCGGATGCATAGTGAATACAGAGCGGATGAGCTGCATCTGCCTTTCATCCTTTCTCCATCCATGCTACTAACGCTGCGCGTCCGTCTGCTTCCTCCCTGGTCGCTTTACTGCTGGAATGGATTTGAGTTGTGCGGATGCACAGTGGTGCCTAGAGGATATAGCAGATGCGTAATGGATGCAGAACGGATGTCCCTCGTATGCTAGGATGCAGAATGGACGAATTGGATACATTTTCCGTGCAAAAGTTTTGAGTCAGCTCAAAACTTTTCTGAGCGGATGAAAATCATCAATAAACGGATGCTGGACGGATAGAGAGAAGCAAAACGGAGGCAGTGAGTACATCGCGTTTAACAACGGGATTGGGGAAAGTTTATTTTTGGGGGGGGGGGTTTTTTCCGTTTTACATCCTCTTTGCATCCGTTGGTGCAGTGTGACAGGGGCTTAAGACTTCATTGTGCAGTGTCATGCAGTATTTTACACTGAGTTTCATATCTATAAACATATCAATTATACCAGGATACAAAACAAATTTCAAGAGCTTTCAGATTTAAGAACAGAATACTAATTCTGTTCTTTTTTGTCCAGACACCAGGTATATAATATACAATCAAAATACCCATTCTTCCTTTTTTCAAAAGAAGCATTAGCTTATAAGGTCATTCTAAAAATATGTAATTTTAATGTTCTGAGTGTTATAATGTTTTGTAACCATAATGCTAATTTGTGCTGTTCTTGGAACTTTAATTACAAAGCTAAATTGTACTAATATCCATTAGGTACTTCTTAATTGAAGGCACATCATATGTCTGATGTGGCAGTACTAATTGGTGTAATTAAATTCTAATATGCATCAGTAGCCTATTAAAAAATAAAAAGAAAGATAGTGAAACTTCACAGAACTTTTTTAAATTTAACTTTTTGCATAAATAAATAAAATCTTGAGATATTGTATATTTCTGTGGGAATTTTTTTGTCAAATATGTTATAGCAAGAGCTTAAAAAAGCTAAAACTTCAAAATATGCAATATGTAAGATACATTATTGAATTTAATGATAAAAAATCAAGGTTCTTCAGAAGGATCCATTGACTCCCAACTCTATAATAAAGCTTTGCAGGGCAGGATTCTCAAAGACTTTATAGTTTCCTATAAAGCACAACAATGCAAGCTTTCTTCTGTCAGTAATGGAAGTGAGCCCGACCTTCATCTTTAGATAAGCAGAGTGGTGTCCTTGGGGAAGCCCAAAATCTTCCATGAAGTTCTTTTGGACTTCCAATCCACCTACCCACCCACCTCAGATCTCAGTCCCATATATATGTGGACTATAATTTTGCCCTGGAAAAAAAAATTAAGTGCAGACCTGCAACTGCCCTCCTTCAGAACAGAAAAAAAACAGGCTAATAACAATAGCACTTATATACAACTTCATAGTGCTTTATAGACCTCTCAAAGTGGTTTACAAAGTCAGCATTTTGCCCCCAACAATCTGGGTTCTCACTTTACTGACCTTGGAAAGTTGAGTCAACTTTGAGCCAGTGAGAATCAAACTGGTGGCAGCCAGCAGAATTAGCCTGCAATACTGTATTCTCACCACCAACATGTTTTCCACATAAGAAGCTTATGAAAGGTGATGCTGGCATATTTAAAAGAAGGATGTTGCTTTATTGGTTGGACATTACTTGATGTTACTAAAAATATCTCTTTTAATATTTTAATATCATAGCAATAATGTTTAGGATTATACACCACCCATAGCACTTTGCAGCACACTCTGGATGGCTTTCAATATAGTTATTATTTGGCTATTGACCCAACAATTTTACTGACCTAAGAAGGCTGGAAGCCTAAGTCAACCTCGAATATTATTACTAAAATAGTAATTATTAAATAGTTTAATATATAGTGTTATTTCTTCCAAAAATATTTTCTTTTGTTTTGCTATCTTTTATCCTGAGTTTTTCTCTTTCATCATAATCAGATAGTTTGGCTTATAATCTTCTAAAGCCAACCCTAGAGTAGGAAATAAGAGTCATGTTATTGGCATCCATTAACACTGAAATATTCCATTTATCTAGTGAGGTGAAGAACTTTGTGACCTCATGGTCACTACAGTAATATTAATATAAAAGAAAAATAAGAAAGGAGCAAGAAACAATCCCACTTGTTTCCTTTCTCCAGTGAAATAGGGCAACAGTCTCAAGGTTTTTTCCCTTATGCAGGGAGAATGTGGAATCTGGATAAAGAAGAACAGGCTTTGACTCAACGAAAGGCTTTAAGTTTTGAGCCCTCCATTTTTATTTTTGAACATCTGATATGCCATTCTCCCAGGCAAGGAAATCTTTCTGAATTTACAGTTCCTGCTCAATGAGGAGCCCTGGACTTTTGCACAACTTCATAGTATGCATACTATTCCTTCCTGAAATGGGCAGCTCTACTTTGTCATTTTATTCTTGTTCACTTTCCAGTTGGACTATTGAAAGGCATTCTACTTGGGGTTGCACTTGAAAAGCAATTAAAGGCAAAAGTTGGTCCAGAACCAGTAGCATGAATATAGTTTGGCATATATCTGAATACTCGTGTCTGCTTTGCAAGCTGTGCAGGATTTCATTGTTTTTCAGGTTCCAGTTAAGCTGCTGGTACTTTTTAGTAGGTAGGCCAGAAAATCAGCTCCATAGGAACTCTAAAAATAGTTTACTGTTTTCAACTATAATAGAAGAATATTATTTGTTCTGTACCTCTTTACCCTTGTTATAATTGAATGAATTGAAAAGACGTCTGCTTAAGCTGATATTATTATATGTTGGAGGCTTTCAGTGCATCTTGGCTTCGAGTAAAAGGACGGCTATCATCTATATCAACCAGGCACCCAGATGAAACCTAGCTTCCTAATAGATGATAGCCGTCCTTTTACTCGAAGCCAAGCTGCACTGA
>BHFT01078556.1:0-22473 GCA_004320025.1 Laticauda laticaudata
AGAGAGAGATTGGAGTCCAGCAGAATACCCCCGCCACCTTCTTGGATTTCGGGCTTACCAAAGATGCAATGTAATTTATGTACTTTAGTCCAACTGTTAGACCACATCCCCTGAACAACCATAGCATTGTCCCTTATACCCAGTCACCTTCAGCCAAAAAGGTACTGCAACCAGTTGGAAGCCCTGATGTTTTTGTGAGTTGGCATGTGCATACATACCCAAACAATCAGTTTTATTAATGAAGGTTTGCTAGCTTCCCCATGGTCCTGGATCAATGTGTTTCTTTTCCATTCCCTAAATCCATCCCCTTTGCCCCTTTGGCTGATGATAAGGACGCACACAGTGAGCAGGAACCCAAACAACTGTCCCCTCATCTTCAACAGCAGCGTATCCTCGGCCAATATCAGAGGGACAGGTCCTTTCCACGTTGGATCTGGTAGTCTCTTATACTGAACTTTTGGTCTTGGCGTACCTGCAGAAGGGGAGGAAGCAAAATGCCTACTGGCTTGCCTAGCAGTGGGAAGATCCTGTCATGCTTTAAAATTTTAAAGGTGTATAAGGTAATATTAAGAAATGTTTTGTATGTAAGGCAGCCATAATCATCCACTTCCCCCGTTTTTGTTTTTGTGTGAAGGAGTGCTTGTTTTAGGCGTTCTGGATGAGCTCATTCCACAATGGCCTGACCATTGGAATTGTGGGAATGCACAATTTATGTATATTGACCATCGATGACAAATTCCGCAAAAGGCGGTGCTAATGTAAGCAGGGCCATTTATCGGTTTTTATCTCCATTGGTGGTCCCACATGTGTGAAGATACAGAGGCAATGGGTTGACTACATGTTTATGTAGCTCTCCTCGTTGAGGTGTTGCCATAATAAATCCTGAATTGGTATCAACGGTTGACATGGCAGAGGTGCATGGTTTGAAAGGGACAGGGTGGTTTGTGTGACATCCATCTGCCATAGTTGCCAGGAGATTCCCCCGAGGATTTACTCCTTGAGGAAGAGCAGTGGATTGAGCACTGCAACTAGGACATGTGTTGAATAATAGCTGCAGCTTCTGCAGCAGTGGGACCAAATTGTTACAAAGAGCTTTGGCATTTTTGATGAAATAGCTTATGTGAGTCCCATGGAGTAACAAGGAGAAAGCGAGAGACAGGACATGGCTGAGGCCGCTGCATCGCCACGTCATTCCCTTCCCTGCCAGACTCCCCGTGGAAGTGGCTGGTGGCTGCGAATTGTGCAATATGTGAGAATGTGTGCAAGAATGAAGACAGTTTTGCACGAGCTTAGAAACAACTTCATAAGATTAGCATCAACAGATGGGAAAGATAAGCGAAATTTCAATGTTAAGTATCAATTGATAAAACATAAAGGAGTCCACAATAAAGGATTTAGTGGTTCTTGTGCAAATTCCTGTAAGGCCAAAATAGCAGCACTAATTCAAGCCCTTTGTGCTGATGTGCCGAGGGCGGGTAATTTTTGTTTCGGATACCCCTTCCTGTCTCATGCACAAGCGGCCGGTAGGGTCTTACCACCATCCGCATAAACGGTCACTCCTCCAACTGGCCTGCTTAGCAATAACTGAATAAAATTTACAGATACGTTTCGAAGCAATGAAACGAGGGTCACTGGGGGTGTGGCAAGAAATCTTCCCTGGCACATTTTAAGACATTTTGCCAATTCAATGGATTGAACTATACCAAGTTTCCACAGAGTGAGGGAGATAGGAAAAATAACTGAACTAGGATCTTATGCCCATATGTAAATGCATTACTGGGATTTTCGGCCTTGATGATTAACTCCATATAAAGCCTAGCCATAGTAGAAAACTGTTTTTCTGGGAGTATTCTGAAAATGCAACCAATTCAATTATATAAACTGAGCTTCATGTAATTTGAAAAACAAAGCTGCCAGTAGGACAAGGCTGGAGTTTGTAAAATTGCCAAGCAAACGGAGTATCAGGAATGCATCGATCAACCCAACGCGCATTAAGACGCATTAACATGTGTCAGTACCTTCCTTTGTTCTGCTTGATAAGGTTATGCAGAATCGGTCTCCGGCAGAGCCCTTTAGGGCCAAGAAACAAGGGCTGGAGTGCTTGCTGGGTTTAACCCCAGGTGGGTCTACCCAGTTAATATTTCCCTAGTAATTTGTTTGTAATTTTACTAGAGAAATCTTTTCTCAATTTTTGATTTCTGAATACCAGATAGCATAGGTTGCAAGGACTTATTGCCCTAAGTAAGCATATGGCGTTGACTTGAATTTTTTCTGGGGCAATATGAAGTCCAAAATTGCTAATAATACCTCTTTAAGGCAAGGTACGCTGCCTTAACTGATTCCCGGTGGGCGGGAGCTGCTATTAAAATAATCATCCATTGTAGTGGTAAACCTTCCACCCAGGATGAGAGTTCTGAATGGAGCCAGAGCCATTCGAACATATGACTGGCACATCGTTGGACTGTTTACATTCCTGTGGCAAAACCTTCCATTGGTTACGAAAGGTAGGTGCATTGTTATTCAAATTCAGGTAACGTAAAGGCAATAATTTCTTGTCATCTGCATGCAAAGGGATAGAAAAAGAAGCAATCCCGTAAATCTACTACAACTAGATCCCAATTACGTGTGGATCAGTTAGGGTTAGGCAAACCCCCCACCCCCCCCCCCCCCCCCCCCCCCCCCCCCCCCTCATGAACACTCCCATGTGGTTGAAGGATGAAGTAATGGTCCTCCAGATCATTGCAACAAAATCTCCATTTTCCATTTTCCTTTTAAATAACAAAGTACAGGAGTGTTATATGGACTAGAAGTAGCTCAATGTGGTCCTAATTGTAGCTGCTCAGCTACCAATTGATGTAAAGCTGTAAGCTTTTCTTTTGGAAAGTGGCCATTGGTCAATCCAGACTGGCTGAGGGTTACACAATTGTAATTTTTTTCCATTATCCCAATAACAATTTTTGTGCGAAATTGTTGACACGCAAATCTCTGCCCACAAAGTTATATGTAGGGGGCAACACAAGAGGATTGAATTCCTTGCAGTCTCACCAGTTCTCTATTGCAATGCCCTTCAACCAATGTACCATACTTCTTGCAAACTGCATACCACCACTCCACAACAGCCGGAGAGTTCCTCAAGCGCCCATTCATTTGGCCATTGCCTTTTGGCGTATCACAGAGACATCTGCTCTGGAATCTATAGGGCCCAGAAATGATTTTCCCTGAATTTCGAATTGTCATTTTATGGTTGAATTCTGTAGTCAAATTTTTTGTCAGCGCTAGCAATCTTGCAGCAAATGGAGAACTAGCCATTTCAGTGGACCCAAAACCACCAGTTTGTGGGATCCCAATTAAGATTTATAGGGATGTATGGAAAGCAATTAACTGGGCAAAGAGTCACCGGCGCATTAATGATGTCAGAGAATATCAGTTGTACAATTGTACTTAATAACTCCTTTTATAAATCTGATCTAATAACTCCTGGAATAACAAAAAAACCTTTTCTGATGCAGAAGACATGGAATACTAATCCACTGTTTTTCTGGCAGTGGGCCCATGCAAATGAGTGTCCTCAACATACACTGATTACGGAACCCAAACCTGCACTCCCAGTAATTGCAGGGTGATGCCTTTTGTGACATGCCTTGGGAGCGGGGCTAGCTGCACGCCCAGAATTTAGTTTCCCAGATTTTGGTTCTGTTAGAGCCGACAGATGATTTGCCCAACTGAAAACCGGTAGTCTTTTTTGCATTTTGGACAGACTGATTTTGGATGGACGTCCTTAATTTTGTTTTTGTTTAAATGCATTTCCCCCCAGGGGCATGGCACTGGCTTTTAAAATGGCCAGGATTTCCACAATAAAACAATTCCCTTAGGTTTCAATCCCTTTTTGCAAATGCCATACGGCCAAAGTCTCCATGTTGTAAGCGCTTTCTGAGAACCCACACTGCACATGCTTTTTAAGCAGATCAAGCCAGAGTAACCTCACCTCTAGCCAACAAGGCTTGCAAAGATAACGCTTGCAAGTCAGCGTTGCATTTTCAACCTGCCAATTTTCAGCAAAAGTTTCTTTTGCAGCTTCCTCAATTAGATTTGTCTGGTAATAGCCAATTGTAGCCTTTTCCACAAAATCATTTATAAGACTCCAGATGCTGTTTGCATTAATTTTTGAGAAAAAGACTGTGCTGGGGTTCCCATCCTGAAATGCGGGAACATGCCCCAAGGACAGCTGCCATAACCACTATAGAAATACGTGATCAGGCCAAATTAGCACTTGATCTGGCAGTGATTCAAACAAAGCCTGCCCCATAGATTTGAATCTGGTGTATACAGCCCCCCGAAATCCTTCGCCTTAGTTGACAGCCTCCCTTGGTATTCTAGTCAAAGACCACATACTGAGTAGGAGCTTCAATATCATTCTCATTAATCTTTCCAGTCAACTAGGAATCATGCGTGCAGGTAGGCCAAACTTGTCAGAAGCCCCTTTTGTAAAAGGACTTTGAATACCATAATCTTTACTGCTTTTTTATTTCCCTAAGAATTGCTTAAATTTAATCGGAACCCATTCAGTCTGAAGATTGCCCTTAAGCCATCCACTTTGCCCTATTGACCTGGAAACAAAATTCACTCTGGTAATCTCATCAGACTCTAACTTCCCTCTCATTCGAAAGCCTGATGGCATGGCATGGCTGAACGCTTTCCCATTTTTGGATGGATTTTATCATTCACAGGAATAGGTGCTCTGTTGGAAATGATTAAGCACACTCCGTTTAGGAGAAGGAGGGTGCAATACAAGATTCCTTTATGAAGAAGAGGTTCTATTAAAGTTTTTAAAAGGAGGTTGTTGCTGGGTCTCTAAGCAGTCATAACAATCTTCCAAAATATCAAAATTTCAGCTGTTGGCCCGTGGTTCTTCATGAAGGATATTTCCAATTCTCCTCCATTGTGTCTCTAACTTAAAAGAGCCTTTCCTCTGGATACCAGGGACATTGCCGCCAGATTCTCTTGCAGCAGCTCTCTTCACATTATCTTTTGAAAGAACTATTTGTCCCCCCGGAGGCGTTTAAAGATAAAAGTTTGTTTGTCTTTTGCTAACTTTCTGCAACTCACTAACATTGCCGTTCCTGTGGTTGAGAGGAGTGTTTCCCCATGCTCCTGAATAATGCCTATTGTCCAGCAATAGCATTAAAGTACGTACTTTTACCTATTTCAGGCGAGGGAAACACGGAGTTTCCAGGCGACACCTACCACCTGCAGTGGATCAACATCGGGGTCACCACTTGTGGTGGACTCCCATGGATGAAAATGAGACACAGAGGCTGGGTGTACTCTGGGATGGGAGTTCTAGAGCAAATTCTAGTGCCCCTTTATTGAGAAATTCTACATAGTAGAGCATACACATTGTGGATTACATAATTAGATATAGGCAGCACAAAACTGTTTACAATTTGTCTAGAGCTGCTTAATTGTTCTTGGTGTTTGTTTTTTAATTTCCTTGTTTATTTCAGTGACCCTTAGCAGACATGTATGTAAAGGTCTTAGGACTAATTCATTTACCCAATACTGAAGTCAAAGTTTATTTCCACACTTGTAAGTCCAAGCTTTTTTTGACTTTGTTGTGGTCTGACTAATATCTGATGGATAAAAGACACTGTCACCCACTTCGAATATGGTTTTTGTTAGATTCTTTTTGATCTGCAAATTATTTTTATGAGCTTTGATGAGCATGTCTAATGCTTATACGGTAAACCGGCAGGTAAGTCGGAGCTGTGTTATCCATTCATCTAAATGACTGAATGTTAGGTTTCTCCCATTCGGCAAGCTTGGGTATTGGTACAAGTTCTTGTCCTGAAGCTACTTTTAAATGGAAGTAAAACGCAAGTACTACTATGTACTGGAATTATTATATTGCCACCTCAACAAATGCGCAATAGTCATCCCAATTATTCTTGCTGATAAATTTATACAACATCAAGGAATATTGTTCCAATACTAGTTATCCTCTCACAAGCCCCCATTGGTTTATGGGTGGTGGGAGAGCTTTAAGCCCTGGTGGAGCCCAATAACTTCAGGAACTCCTTCCAAACGTTTGAAAGTAAACTGCGACACCCCTTGTGAGATTATGTGTTCAGCGATCCACGTAACTTAAATATCTAAAAGATAAATAGTTTAGCCAATGTTTTTGCAGATGGGATTTTTGGAGAAGGCTATGCAATGCTACCTGTTTGGAAAACAAATCGTTATACCCAAATAACTATTTTCACCCCACCTTTCAGATAATTCCACTATAAATCCACATTAGAGATTTCCTTCCATGAGCCGTTGGTCTAGCTGCATTTTGTAGTAAGCCTGCTGGTTTACCAGGAGGCTGTTTGGCTGAGGCACAAAAGGACAACTAGCATACATAAGTCCTCAATGTCCTTTTTTCAAGTAGGCCACCAAATTGCCTTTTAACTAAGTTGTATGGTTTCACGGAATCCAAAATGACCAGTGGGCTTTAGAGTCCAGTGAGCTTGCCTGTAATATTTGGTCTCAGCTTCGCTGCATTTATAATTTGGCCTCCCACCCATGCCAAATCCATCTCCAACCATACACCTTATTTGAGTGGCAAGGAACAATCATCCAAGTTTTTATGAGCATCTCTTAATTGTGCAGTCAAATCATTTTGATAAATCTAACCTCCTTCTTTTTCTTGGCTCTAGAACCACTGGGAGCTGGCCAAACTGTTTGGTTGAGGACAATTGGCCCCATACCACTTCTTGGTGAGCCACTATTATATTGAAGGTAAATCTAGATAAAGCATCCGCCATGAAGTTCTTTTCCCCTGGAATGCTACGTTCAATGAAAATTAAAGTGTTTAATAGTACTGCACCCGATGAACTTGCTTGGAGGACAGCTTCTGACTGTGCTCCAAATTTATCGAAACGCTCCATTGCATGTATACCTTCAGCTTTAACTCCAGATGGTGTTTTATGCCCCTTCTAAGAAATGACTCCAGGTTTAACAGAGCCCAATGAACTGCAAGAGCTTCCTTTTCCCAGGTGGGGGGGCGCCATCTTCTTTCGCGTTTCTGTTAGTTTATGGAAAGTATATGGCACCAGTTGCAGGAGTCCCCATCTCGTTTGCTGTAGTAGTAACACCGCCCCTGAAATGCTACATCACTCAACATCGGCTTGGATTACAAAAGGAGCATCGCATGTCTGGGTCTTGAGTTACTCGTTCAGCTAGAAACAGTTGTTTCAGCTTCTCAAAAGCACCTTGAATTCATGGACCACTCCAGGGGTTTACTAGGGCTTTCGTTTCACCTCCCCTTGATTTTTAGGGAGATTTGTGAATAGCATTGAATCTTCAGCAAAAGCAGGAATCAATTGAACTGGTAAAAAAATAGCGAATCCAAGAAACTTTGAAGTTGTTTCCTGGTGTGGGGAGGGCCCATTCCAAAATGGCACGACCTTCCCCAGATCCATTTCTATGCCATCCTGTGTGAAATGCGGATAACCTAAATAGTCACCTTTTTCCTGGTGGTAAATCACACTTGGACAACCTTTGCATACAGCTCAGCAGCTCGAAGTTTTCCAGAACTGACCTAGGTTCAACCATTGTTCATCACATCTTAGCTAGTAGATTAAGAATATCAAAAGAGTAACCAACACGCCCTTTGTATTAGATGTTCATCGTAATACAACCTATTGATCATTTGCCATGAATACTGCAGTGGGCCTCCTGTTTGGCCAAATGGAAAAATGTTGAATTGGAAACAACCCATTGGGCAGTTAAAAGCAGTTTTCCCTTCATCCCCTTCTTTAATTCGAACCCGGTAGTATGCTTCTCTCAAGTCAAGTTTTCGTGTAAAAATTTTCCCTTTGGCCAAGTCTGGGCCAACATATCCTTCATCAAAGGGGAGGGGGTACACATCCTCACTGAAATAGCGTTAGGTTTCAATAATCAGCACATAGACGAATAGACAATAGATGAATAGACAAGTCAGCACAAAGACACAAAAGAAAATCTTTCTTTTCAGGAACACTGGGGATGCTACCCGGGGTCTAGCGGTTGGATAAAACACATTTCTAAATTCTTATCGCATAAAGACCACAGCCTCTTCTAGCTCCCACGGGTCATCAAGTACAGTTTCGGTTTTGGGAGTTTCACCTTGGTAAAATTTCTAATACTGCAATCTGTTGAACAGATGGGGGGGGGAAGCTCAATCCAAGCGCCTTTTCACTGAATACCTCTATCGCCAATATTCCTCCGGAATTTTCTTTCTCCCCCTTCAGATTCTTGGTGCCAAGTGGAGGCCAGTCAGTGCGATTCTTGAGTTTCAGTTGAGATTGCCCCTCCCTTCTGGGCGCTGGTCCAGTACACTATGTGTGCCAATGACGCTCTCCTCGCATCAATGTGGGCGTTCTACGTCTTCTGGCAATTACTCCTCCACTGGGGGCCCTGGGCTGCTGCTGCCTGTTTGCTCAAGCCCGGGTTGATTTAGGGGTGTGCTTGGCTCTGATTCTTCTGACTGGGATGCCTCCCCCTCCTCTCCCGCATTCCTTTGATCAGTATTGAGGTTCTCCAATAGCTTCATTTAGAAAATGCATGGCTTTGAGTTAGTAAAAAAATTCCTTTCTTTCCTTCTCCATGCTATGTGAAGAGAATGCAGTTTGCTCTAATATGATCCACAGGAGATCGTTTATGTAGAGTATGAAGATAGTTGTCGCAGAACACTGGCCTTGGGGGAACCACTGTTTGACAGGTACACAGTTTGGATAGGACGCTCCCAATTTTTGGACCATATTGTTGTCTGTTTGACAGAAATGCTTCTATCCAGTTATTGCAGGTGTCCAGAAGATACCAATAAGATTTTAGTTTAGGAGTATTTGTTGTGTATACATTTGAATCAAAGGCTTTACAGAAGTCTATGTAGATTGCGTCTATTGCTTGGCCCTGATCAAGTTAGTGTAGCCCATATGTTTTGCCAGTGTGCTGAAGATTACAGGATAGTTTTTGTTTTTTAACCAAAATTGTTTAAGTCAGAAGAGCAGGGTTGTTTGTCTCCAAGTGGAAGATAATAGATTGCGTTACATAATTGATTCCATGATTTACAGTGATGCAGCAAAAAGGAGATAGGTCTGTAATTTTCAAACTAGGCTGGGGTCCCTTTTTCAAGATGGGATGACAATGGCTTGTGACCATAGTTTTGGCCAAAGGAGCTGGTCTGAAAGATTTTTCAAAGAGATTATGCTTTTTGAGGTTCTGCTATGGCAGTGGGATTAGCTTTTTTAAGAAGTAGGCACATATTCCATCCAGTCCAATAGATAGAGATAGTTTTAGATTGCACAGTGCTTTTCAACATTTTCTTCTTGTAAAATTGATATGTATTAGTCACTTGTAGTTTTCTGTGTTCAGCTTAGGAAATACTGGGCATTAATCCAACTGTTTAACAAAATACTGGAGCAAAAGAATGTGTTAAAGATGTTGGTTTTAACTGGGGTATCATTGCAGACTTACCATTAGTTCATTTCAGGGTGGATGGGACCTTGATCTTTTAGTTTGTTGTTTACAAAAATTGTAAAAAGTGCTGGTCGAATTGGTGTATAGGTTTTCCTCTTTTTAATGTGATAATTGTTGCATTCAGTCCTTATCTGTGGCATAAAGTTTTGTATTGGCTTTCTGAAATTAGCAATGCTGAACAGATTTCTTTTCTGCGAAGTGCTCAATTTTTTGGATTGAGGTTTCCTTATTGTTATGGGTAATCTGGTTTTGTTTTGTTTTGTTTTTGGGAGTTGTTATTGCGTACATATAGTTTGATTGACTCTGTTTGAACTTCAAGTAAAAATACGTTGTAATCGGTCTCTTCAACAGAAAATTTCATCCAATAAAGAGAGATTGCCAATCAAGGGATGAGAGATCGTTGTCTATAAGATCATAGTTGCCTATTTTGAAGTTTATAATTCGGGGATTATTCATGTGATGATTTTTGTGTGGGCGTTATGATGAAGACAAAAGTCAATCATATTGTGGTCACTGTTGAAAAAAAGGGTTCTTTATTTTGTATTCCATAAATTAAAATCCAACTATTGCCAGAAGATAAAATTAGGCAGTTGTTAAGTCAGTCTAGTATTGTTTGGTTATTAGTTGTTCCAGTCCTTAGATTTGTAACAGCATTGTAGAAGGTTGCATGTGTGGGTTCAAGTTGTACATTCGTTAGGTCTAGATTATAAGAGGTAGATTGAAAGCTCACCAAGAAAAGATAAAAGTGTGTGGGCAGGATGTTGTCCATCGTTAGTAGTGAATTTAGCTTTGTTTACATGTTGATGTCATAATCGCGTGCTCTGTAATAAAGTAAGAATCGAAATGGATATTTTAAGGATAGTTCACAGATGATGGTCTCAAGGAAGAGCCAAGTCCTGGTAACTTGGAGTGGTGTTTTAAGATGTAAGACTTTGTTATAGAAGCTAGCAACACGCACCTCTCCTACGGATTTTCACGAATCGCATCAGTAAAACATTGATCGTCCCTCTACTGAACGGTATTGGAGGCAGGAGAGAATGCCGTTGAGCCATGTTTCATCAGACAAAATATGATGTCGAATTTAGCCATATTTAGTAAGAAGGAAACATTCAGGTATTTTATTCACAAGGCTGAGCTTGCATTTAAGGCCAGCTGTAGTTGGAATTGAGGTAGTCAGGGGCCTGCAATTATCTCGGTCTGGGTGGTGGTGGATTGGTTGAAGTAAGATTGTGGTTGAAGGTTAAACTGAGTTTGGGTGTGTGTGATTTACCTTTTGATACAGTCAGCACGGTAAGTCAATGGTGTACAGATTTCTCTCTCCATTGTCTAGACGTTTTTTGATTTCTGTGTGGAGTTACACGGATGAGCGGGCATGTTGCTGCATCGGTTAAGCCAGGGTGGAGAATGAAGGTTCTTATGGTTGGTGTTGCTTTCGCAACGAGTGAATTTATGGTTAATATGAATTTACATTTGCTTGATTCAGTTTTTGTAAATGACCCTGCAGAAGTGTGGCGGCTACAGAGCTGTCTCTGTTTTTAAGCTCCTCAGCCAAATGCGAGAAATGTCAGTATTTCATCAGCGGGAGATGGTTGAATGCTTGATAATCACTGATGATGTTTTGGAGCAGTGTGATGTTCATCATTGTCATTGATGTCCTCTAGATGCGAATAAGATGGCGTTGGGACCTATTTCTGTTCAGCTCAACAGCTTCTCTGATGAGGAATTGGGATACCTATTATTGTCTATTTATTTTTTTGGTGGATTGGTTTGTGGTTGGTTTGGGTAGAGATGTGCGTTTGTAGCTATTGGATGTTTCAGGTTTTTGCATTGGTGTCTTTTTTTTCAAGGTTGGATAATCTTTTCTTTTAAAGCATCAGGGATGCCTACTGTGGTTGTCAAGTGATATTATTCATGTTTCATGGTATCAACTCTTTCAAACAGATCCCAGTTGCATGATTTGCAGAGATATGGAAACTCATTGGATGATTCTAGGTATTGAATCATTTGCTTGGGTAATCCCCAGCAGTCATGATGAGCGTATTTGTTACATAGAGAACATTTGATGAAATTTTCATTGTCCTTTAGTTTTATAGCATTTAAGACATGTGCAGGAGTCTTGTGGTTCATTGGAGGGGATAACACATTCATGTCCTTCAGGGAAGCAAGCAAAATCTAGTGCTAAGTGGGTAGGACAATGGCTTCTCTTTGCAATTATCAGAATAGTAATTCTCAATGTGTTTCTCTTGGGCATTTCGATCAACAAAAAACCTTCCAAGTTAAAACCTGCTTTAAACAGGATGCTCTGAGTTTTTCCAGAAGGGGCAGGAAACATAGATGAACTCTTGTCCTAGAGAGCTTTAAACCTTCTGAAGTCAACAGAGATCACATTTCCTGCAACACCCTCCTTTGGCTTGCTCTCGGAAAAAAATCTCTGCAACCAATAATTTCACTGTTAGTGTTGCTTTGGATGCTGCCTGAAGCCATCCAGATGGACCCAAGGCCAAACTGCTTCTGGAGGAGACCTTTAGAAGAGCAAAAAGATTATTACAGACCCAGAGATCTCATCATCGATGGAAACCTCTCTCCCTGTCTATAGTTATACAGCTTCCTTTCCAAGAGCCTCCTGCTGAGTGGGATGTCATATCTGTGTAAGTGGTTCCTTGATTGTCTTTTTTCTCAGTATAATGTGGGAAGGGCAGTCTTGAACATGGGGCAGAATTACAATCCCACCCTGCCTCTATTGATGTAGAGCAAGGGTCTTCAACCTTGGCAAGTTTAAGACTTGTGGATTTCAACTCTGAGAATTCCTGAGCAAACATAACTGGAGGGAGTTGAAGTCCACAAGTCTTAAAGCTGTCAAGTTTGAAGACTTCTGATGTAGAGCCTTCCTAATTAGGACACACTGGTTCTCTTTGATGAATCAATCTGCCTGTAATACCCTCCTGAAGCCCTCTGACACTTCCATGGTGAAGAAAAGCTTGTCACACTGAATAAGGAATCAACCTTTTCTCCATGTTCCCGAAGGCAAGGTACACATTGTAGAGAAACCAGTTTGGGCTGAACTTGGGGAGAAATGATGCCAGGGTCCTCCATCTTATGCCTGGACTGAATTCATCTTCCCATCTCATTATTCTGATGATTTGAAACATCATGCTTCATGTAGAGAAGATCTGTCCTTTGTCCCATCACATATGGCTTCCCACCAATCTCCTGTTAATCCTGGGCAGATCTTGGTCAGTGGAGCATGTTTTTTTGCAGAAGATTGAATGAGAATCCCCAATGGAAAGAGTTCCACATTCTGATACACCAAAAGGACTTTTTCTCACTGGGGTCCCATCCAGATAAATTGGCAAAAAATTCTGGCCAGCAAAAATCAACTTGCTCAGAAACTCCATTGAATCTAATTTAATCTAACTTTAATGGATTTAAAAAGCCACCTAATTCAAAATGACTATGATGACATGATAGGGGAGAGGTGCCAGATTGGGAAAAAGTACTTGAGAATGTAGGTCAGAAGTTCTCAGCCTGTAAAGAGTCCCATGACTGGGTTGAGTAAAGTATTAAGATAACAAGCGACATTTTTTTATCTATACTGAAAACTTTCATTTTGGAAAAGTCAACATTGACATGAACTGAGCTCTTGCTATAAATTATAACTTCAACATCAATTCACAGAAATATGCTGGGGAGAGATGGAGAGGAAGTTTTACTTTGACAATAGTAACAGAATCAACCAATTGACACTAAGCTGTTTTCTAACAGCACTGAAGCAACTAATTCGTATTAATCTGTTTATGATCAACTCTTACAATTTTGGCAGTGAAATAACAGAACAAACATCTCCCTCCTGCTTGCTGTCTAATTTATGTCTTCTAACACTTGCAACAAAGACCTATTCCCAAGAACTACCAACACATCCTGGCCTTGGCATTTGCCATCTGGGAGATCAGCAGAGACCTACAGCTTCTCCCCAACATCACCCTGGGCTTCCGCATTACAAGAGAACCATTATGCAAGCATGACTCCAGATGTCAGCCTGTCTCTGCTCTCCAGCCAGGGAAAAGTGTTTCCTAACTATAAGTGCGACACAGAAGACAACCTTCTGTCTGTCCTTGGGGGTCTCAACTCCAGAACCTCATACCATATGGCAACCATATTTGGCAATTTCAAGATTTCTCAGGTATTTGGACATACAACATGATGAAAAGGGGAACACAGATGTAATGCTGTAGGTTCTACCTTGTGTGGCTACTGCTATCTTCAATTCTGGGACCAAAAAAGACATCATGAGGGAGCAAAGTTGTGAGGATGGGGACCTAGAATAGGATACCCTAGTCTAGATGGTCTTAGGTTAGTAATAAAAAATACAGGTACCATTTTCCTCGTTTAACCTCTTCCTTTTCTTCCATCTCCACCCTCCTCTCAGCTAGGTTATCGCTTCTCTGACCCTGTTTTGAGGGATAAGAACCAGTTCTGAGTCCACACAAACCCCATGGAGATGTCTTTCTCTCCAGCTGGTGGGAAGTTGTACTTGACTGTGAGGTTTTGAAAGCAGGTGTAGGCTCACCTGATGGCCGAAGGGTTTGCACAGGGGAGGAGAACCTGGACACTCTCCCGTCCTCCATCTTTGATGGAAAGATGACCGGTTTCAGCTACAGCATCTACAATGCCACCTATTCTGTGGCACAAGCATGACACACTGAGTCCATATGGGAATCACAATGGGCATTGAAGAGGGGCAGAGAGAAGTCACACCTTCACCTCTCTGTGAAGCCCTGGCAGGTAACTCTCATCTTCAGGTCTTCCCTTCTGGTCCATGAAACAGATTTACACTCTTTTAAAATTCATCAACTTTGGCTTATGATCTCCAATGTCTCATCTTTTCCCTAATATTTTCCTCCTCTATTTTAAAGTTATATAAATCTTGAAATTTTTAACACCATTTCAATTTTAGCAATCGTAGCTGGAAGAGGAAAAAAAGAGTCTTTCACTGTTCTCCCCTAATTATGCCAGTTGGTGGTGCTGTGACTGAGTTATCCGCTGAATTTCCATTGCTCTATTTCAATAGTTCAATCCACATTGTGCAGCCAGTGAATCATTCAGTGTTTACCTTCATCAGACTCTCAATCATTTTTTCCAGCAATTTGTAAATGTGGATCTATTACATAGACTCTTGGGGATGCCGTGGCTCTGTGGCTAAGAAGCTGAGCTTGTCGATCAGAAAGGTTGGCAGTTCAGCAGTTCAAATTCCTAGCACCACATAATAGAGTGAGCTCCATTACTTGTCCCAGCTTCTGCCAACCTAGCAGTTCGAAAGCATGTAAAAAATGCAAGTAGGAAAATAGGGACCCATTTGGTGGAAAGGTAACAATATTCCATGTGCCTTCTGCATTTAGTCACGCCAGCCACATGACCACAGAGACATTTTCGGACAGCGCTGGCTCTTCGGCTTTGTAACGGAAATGAGCACTGCCCCCTAGAGCCAGAAGCAACTAGCATGTATGTGCAAGGGGAACATTTACCTTTTTACACAGACTCTTACATATCTTGACACATATCGATATCATGTATATCTTGAGCCAAGGGTGGGAGAAGACCTCTAAAGTCCCTTCCAACTCTGTTATTCTTCCATTATAAATTTTTGGGTTCTCTTGAGGTTCACATGTGTCCTCCATGCTTCTCCATGTTTGCACATTGTGTAATGCTTTCCCACAAAGGTTGAAATCTGTGAAGAGCTTGTTCCATTTTGAAGTCACCTTTCCATTTGGAAACATCTCGCCAATGACGGAACAGCCCTGATGTGTCTGGAATATAGAATAATAAGGCTGGCAGGGATCTTGGAGGTCTTCTAGTCCAACCCTCACTCAAGAAAGACCTTGTGTCATCCCAGACAAATGGCTGTCCAGTCTATTTCTGAAAATAGAATAGAAAACTTTATTGGCCAAGTGTGATTGGACACACAAGGAATTTGTCTTGGTGTAAATACTCTCAGTATACATAAAGAATACCTCAGAACTAAACATTAAGAAAAGGAACGAATTCATAAGAATCAAGATCATAACAAACAACATTCAATGATAGTTTATAAGTCATTCAAACATCAATCATACTAGGAAACAGTCAAATATAATTGTAAAGGATGACAAGCAAACAAAGTTACAGTTTACCACAATCACACTCGAGGAGGAGCATGGTGACAGGATGGGATGAGAGATTAACGTTAATAGTAGTTCAGACTTTGTAAAAACAGTTGCGACAGTTTGAGGGATTATGATTGTTTAGTAGAGTGATGCTAAATAACATTCTTGTGTCTAGTTCTATTCTGGTTGTTAGCTGTGCTCCTATCGCCGTTGCTTCATGAGGGAAGAGCTGAAACAATCTCACAAGTGCTCCGGGGATGGAAGGAGTCCGTAACTATTTCAGAGGCCCACTTTTTCATTAGTTGCGGTATGCATGGTCCTTCCATGGAAGCTTAGGATTGGCTAGAATCTTTTTCTCGTGTCTAATGTGACTCTCCCGGAGTCCGCTGTTCTGTTTGTTGGTTTGCGAACCAAACAGCTGCAGTTCATTAGAGGTGCAGATAGCACGACTCAATTCCTCTGTAGATACTGGATCTAGGCTGCTTCCTTGGGGTTTAAGCTTTCTGCACGTTATTTAGCTGTGTGCTTTTATTTGATAGTATGCTTCTTGTGAGGTTTAGGTTGTCCTTTTTCAGTCATCGTGATACAGTAGATACTTGAGAAATTCTGTAAGGCTCTACTTGATATCTTTGTAATTGATCATAGTACTTGTATATATGGGGGTAGCTCATGCGACGGGTTTCTTCTAACAATCTACTACATTATCTATGAGGTTTCTGAATGTGTTCTGATTTCTGGTGTGTGAGCAAGCTTGGATTCACTAATACTATCTGCTAATGCAGCATTCAAGTCTCTCAGGCTCCCTGCTCAGATTGGTTTAATTTAATTAGTATAGGCGTATCATGAATGATTTATTGAATGCTGATACTGAAGATGCATACAAGAGGACCCTTCGTATAATATATATGGCAAACATTCAAGTGTTGTAGCGATTTAAAATTGCAGAGTCCATGTTAACAGCATCCATATCTGTCGATGCTATTTTGCTCGTATGCAAACTGCACTGGGATCTAACAGCGGATTCTTAGACCTTACACTTCTATACTGACGTCACGCCCTTTCTAAGATTTTGTAAGGGGCGTGCATAGCGCACTAACATGCTACCATCCTGTCCTATTGTTTCACTTATTTTTTTTATTTTTTTATTATTATCATTATTCTAACCTTGTTTTATTCTTTATACCTAATTATCTGGATTACAATTGGACATATATAGACAATACTAATAAAATAAACCTGTGAGTCCTATCATAGTAAGTATATAACCCAAGATAAATACATGATAAATTAACTGTGACAAGAATGAAGAGATTGCATGTTAATTCCTATGTGGGGAAATTTGTCTGGCTTCATAACTATGCAAAATGGCGCGTAATTCATCGTGTTGATATTCTAATCTCTCTGGAGATACAGAAAGCCAGTCTTTAATTATGCATTTTGCAACTTTACGCTCTTCTTATTAAATAAATGGCTTCTCTTTCAAGGACACTTTTTTGTCTGTTTGTTCTTGTCAAATTCCAGATGCACAACTTCTGAAAGAAACATCCTTTTCAACACACCCCGCTCGGGACGAAGTCTCCCTTCTCTCACAATATATATGAGATAGAATACCTGCAGGATTCTGCCTCAAATGGTGTGAGTGCCTTTACTACTGACGATTCTTCAAGAGAAAGTTGGGTGTCAATTGAGGCTGCCTGCAACTGAAGGTTTCGCATCAAACCCTGATGCCATCGTATGGCCAACAGGTGTGAAATAGATTGCTGCTTCCCCAGCGTTGTGTGTGATGGAAATCTACTCAGTGGAAGGATGAGGCTGCTTTTATGTTGACCGCAAAGTCAAGTTACATTTCTAACATCTCAATTCTCACTCTCCTTATTCAGACAAAGCCTTTCTTCCATTTGTGTGATAAGTGGATTGCCTTCCAGGAACAAGCCAGGAAAAGGTTGCCAGAGGGGAGGACCAGTGATTGCTATGGATGTTGCTTCTTGCTCCAGAAGGGGCCATCTTAATCAACAGGCAAGCGTTGCTCAAGCGTAACCAGATGGAAACCAAACCGTACACTCAGTAAAACACACATATGAAGACACCCAGAGGAAACTCCCAAAAACTCACCACCCACCAAATACATCCCGGAGGGACCAATCGAATCCCTACTCAGAAGATGATAAGAGGTCAAGAGAGGTAAATTCTCAACTCCAGTTGCGAAATAAGGTAGACAGGAGCGAAAGAAAAGAAGGCCAAGATTCTATATTATTGATGCCGGGTGTAGAGGAGAGACATCACACTTCTGAATGCGTTTTTCGATGCCTATTCTTGCAGGTAATTGTAAATGGTGGGGACACATAGCTACGGCATTGCTGAACTAATAATAATAACTATACCCTAGAGCCAAAGAGGATACCCCTCCCAGGAGAAGGAAAAGAAACAAGTGTGTGGCTCATAGTATTAAGTAACACAGAAGACAAGCCGGTGGAAAAGAAGTCTCAATAGAAAAGAGGACAAACACACTCATTTACAATAACCCTTACATCGCACAGGTACATCTCCCAGTTGACGTCTTCAGACTGGAGAACGGAGCACAGCTACCTATAGAGTCCCTATCTCATTTTATGAATCTAATCATATCCCAAGAGATTGCCCTGATAGCTATAAGGCGAGGCAATCTTTCGTGTTAAAACACCTACATAGTATGACTCTCTCTTATTCGATCGACAGGCGGTATTAAGACCGCAAGGTGGGGAAACCCCAATCTGTTTACCCCATTACACAGATGGGTCTGACGTATTGGGGGACTTACAAGGCAACCCTTAACCATTTGCTCCAAAAAAAGCGCTAACCATTTTCCACGATGGTACAGCACCTATGACACTTCTATGGGGGAGTAGAATCTTCACGCCAAAATTATTGGACCTTGTACAAGACAACTGCCTCCAATCTACATATACTGGTTCGTACCCAGCGAACACACAGCGACAGTAACAACAATTGTGACTCACAGGAGGAGGGCATTTCAGAATGCAACAGACTGCAACTCTCGGAATTTGAGCGTGCCCGGGGGTAATTCTCACATACGAGCTTAATAGGAAAGCCTATTGAAGAACTGAAAGGGGTGGTGTACCTTTACTCTTGATGAATGTATTAGTATCAGCCAAGGACAAGAAACAACTGAAAGACCAGCTACAGCTGGGAGGTCTTAAAAAAATTATCAAGATGCAGGATTTAATAGTAAAAAAGAGAGTGCGAATTAACCACCGACAAAAGTTTCAATTCCTGAGATTAACCTCATGACAAGAAGAAGGGCTCCCATCTGAAAAACATACAAAATTCAGAGCAATATGTACTCGCATGACCCGAAAATAAAACAGATTATGCAAAGTTTAGTTGGAACTTTATTAATTTTTACAATGTATTGTTTGCCCACAGCAGCAACAAGTAGAAGAACCACTGCAAGGTTGCTGATAGAAGCTACTGGACCTGGGGGGTGACAAGAAGAAACAGTATGTTCCAGGGATAAAAATTCATCCTCACATCAGATGTGTGCTATACCAAATTACAGCGAACACACTTCACTACATTAACAGTATACTGATCACCAATTTGCATTGGTGACCGCATATCTCTCAGAACGTGATAACCTATCGCTTACACAAGCACCTATTGCATCTATATCATAAAACTCTTATCAAAAAGTCTGTGAGCCGCGGAATTAGAGCCAACTAGACTAGAGAAGCATTGATTCCGCAATAAACAGCATCTCTCCTCTATAACCTCTCTCTTCTCTACGACTAGTCTTCATAAAACTCTTCCATATGGATGAGACCAAATGCATAGCTATCTCTAAGTGCTGCCTTGCGCTGACCAGCTGATCAGAGGTGGTCACTGAACCTTCCCTGCGCCATTAACTACAACTTGACTCTACGCACCAGGAAAGAACCAACACACGTGAATAGCCTGAGCCATTCCCTCCTCCTATTTTTACACATCCTGCACATGCAACCCCTAGCAATCGCTGGCAAATCCCAGCAACAGAACATTGCTAGAGGAAACACTCGAGAGACAAGAACCTTGGTGCCGGTATCTCATAATCAGGTTACTGCGGGAGAGTGGGATATGGGATCAGAGTGCCATATCAGCGATTGTGTGTTTCCTGGTACGCCTGGTAAGACTCAAGTTGTAATGTTATATTGGCATGCGAGGGAATTCAGACCACCTCATCATCTGCAGTGACAGTATGTTAGGACTGCTAGCTTTGTTCCTGCGAGAATTCTAGAGAGGTTTATATCTCTGAAAAGTGAAAAGTATCTGCCTTCAGAGATAACTCAGTGGAACCGATTTTACTCCTGTTCATGCGACAATGCTATCTTATCTAGTTGGGCTCTAATTCCGTCCGTTTTCCTGATAAGAGCTTTGAAAGAATGCAATAGGTGCTTCTTTTCTCGGTAATAGGTGGCTGATATGAGCACCAATGCCAAAATGGGTTGGGCATCACATGTTAAATGTTAAAGAGAAAGGGCTTCGCTGATATTTATTAGCACACGAGTCTGATATGTAAGTCACGTATCTTTTCCGGATACTCGTTTTCTTCTAGTCAACCAGGTGCCAAGTAGCTTTTTATCAATAACCTGCGTGCGCTGTGGTTCTTCTTATTGTTGCTTTCTTGTGGCAAAAGTACATTGTAAAAATTAATAAGTTGCACAGAAAGCTTGCAAATCTGTTTATTTCGCGTCTGGCTGAGCTTTCTCTTTATAATTGCCTCTGATTTGTTTCAGTGTGGGTGGATCCCTTCTTTTGTCTATGAGGTATCTCAGAATTGAAATCTTTCGTCGGCTGGTTAATTTCGCACTTCTCTTTTTTAACTTTAAGCTGCCTCTGAATTTTTTTAAGACCTCCCTTAGCTGTCTTTTCAGTTGTTCTTTGTTCCTGGCTGATACTAATATACTATCATTCAAAGTAATGTACCACCCCCTTTATTCCTTCAAATCCAATAGGCGTTTCATTAAGCTCTGGAATACCCCTGGGCCACGTAATTTCCGATATTGCAGGTCTGCTTTGCATTTGATATGCTCCTCCTGGCAGTCACAATTGTTGTACTTCCGCTGTTCTGGGGTCAACCAGCATTGTGTAGGCTTGTACCAAGGTCCAATTATTTCGAAGATTCTACCTCCCCCAAGAGTGTATAGGTTGCTGTACATTCAGGAAATGGGTACTATGCCTTTTTTCGGAGCAAAATGGTTAAGGTTGCCTTGTAGTCCCCAAGATAGTACAGACCCATCTGGTTTAAATGGTAAAGTAACAATTGGGTTTCCCACCTTGCAGTGTCTATTGTTTTAATACCCCCTGATCGATAAAGTTTATCTAATTGATTCATTATTTTGGTTTTAACACGAAAGGAACCGTTGCCTCGCCTTGAGTGCTTATCAGGGGCTAGTATTGGATATTAAGACTCTAAATAGAGCATAGGGGACGCTTGTACTCTTGCACGCTCGGGTCCATTGAGGACTCCTGGAATGTACTTTTTCGCATTGATGCGCTTTGTAGTGTCCAATAGTTATTGTTTATGATAGTTTTTCTTTTCATATTGGACTTCTTTCCACTGCTTGTTTCTGTTTTCTAGACTCAACAGCTCCCTTATTTGCTTTTCCCCGCGGACTTCTCCCTGGGAGGGGTATTCCCATCTTTGTCTAGGGCTATAGTTATTTTCTAGTTCAGCATGCCCTACGCTATGTGTCCCCACCATGTAACAATAACCTGCAAATAGCATCGAAAAAAACAGCATTCAGAATGTGGATGGTCTCCTTCTACACCCGGCACAACAGATTCTGACTTCCTTTTCTTATCGCTTCCTGTCTACCTTTTTCAACTGAAGTTGATTTATTACCTTTCTTCCTTTCAATCTTCTGATAGGATTCGATATTTGTCCTGTGGTTGGGGTGTGTTGTGGTGGTGAGTTTTTGAGTTTCCTCTGGTGTCTTATTGTGTGTTTTACTAGTGTCTTTTGGGGTTTCCATCTGGTCTCCTTGAGCAACTTGCCTGTTTGATTAGAGATGGTCCCTTCTGGGCAAGAAGCACATCCATAGCAACAACTGGTCCTCCCCTCTGCAACTTTCCTGGCTTGTCCTGGAAGGCACCACTTCACACAATGGAAGAAAGGCTTTGTCTGAAAGGAGAGTGAGATTGAGATGTTAGAAATGTTCAACTTGACTTTGGGGTCAACATAAAAGCAGCCTTTCCTTCCACTGAGTAGATTTTCCATCACAACAACCTGGAAGCAGCATCTATTTCACACCTGGTTGGCCCATACGATGGCATCAGGGTTGATGCTGAAACCTTCAGTTGAAGGAGCCTCCAGATTGACCACCCAACTTTCTCTTGAAGAATCGTCATATTTGCAAAGATGACCCAGTTGAGGAGGTCAAATCCTGCATATTTCATCTCAGTTTCTGAAAAGGAGACTTCGTCCCGAGCGGTGTTGTTGAAAAGGATGTTTCTCAAGAAGTTGTGCATCTGGAATTGCAAAACAAACAACAAAAAAGTCCTTGAAAGAGAAGAGCATTTTATATAAAAAGATTTTAAATTGCAAAATGCATAATAAATGCTTTCTGTATCCCAGAGATTAAAAAAAACAACAGATGGAATTAGCCATTTTTGAAGTTGATGAAGCCAGCATTTCCCCCAATAGGTTTTTACATGCAATCTCTTCATTTCTTTCATGTAGTTATTACATTTTATCTGGTATTTATTACTTTATAGATAACTCAATGTTTTTATTTTTTATTTATTTATTTTTGTCAATTGTTTACAAGATAATAGGTATAAATAAAAACATAGTTAT
>BHFT01078568.1:0-17265 GCA_004320025.1 Laticauda laticaudata
GAGGAAGAGATGGTTGAGTTAGTAAAAAATTCTTTCTTTCCTTCTCTTGCCATTGCTCTTCTCTTCCACGCTGACGGGTTGTGGTCACTCCTGGAGGAGGCTTTTCCTCAGGATCCTTCCAGCCGACTCCCAGGGACCATTTGGGTTTTTCACGAAGACTTAATTCTGCTAACAAGTCAGCTCTCCTTGCTGCCTCTAACAGCAGAGAATCTTGTCCTCGTCAGTCACTCCCAGATCTTAATTGGTCGCTGGCTGGATTTGAACATTGTGTTCAGACCCCCTCGGAAGAAAATTTATTAATTCTCTGGGTGGGCTGATAATGTGGAGCACTTCAGATAATGTCAGCTTGTGCTCCATTCAAAATCCAAGAAGAATACTTAAAAGAACTCCTTTAATCAGAGAAAAGATACCTTTTACTGGAAATCAAGTGGTAGCAACAAAAGAATTCTGAATCTGAGAAAATGAGCACATAAATCACATATACAAAGTAATGGCAACATTCCCACTCCCAATAGTTCAATTAGCTCATCCAATTAAAAGTTATGTATGTATGTCATCATGTGGGCATCTTCAGATGGTGATGAGGCCTCTGTCCGTTGACCTTGACATATTTTGTTAAAGAGTTGCAGCTGCGCATAGCATAGAATAGAAACCTAAGCAAAAACGTCCCCTCCCCCAGCTTATACAGTTCTGTTTTGTAACACCTCCAGCTCACTTCCCATAACCATTCCCCCCTCCTCTACCTGTTACTTATGACAGCCGAAAGATGCAAACCAAAGGGAGAAAATCTTGACCCCCCTGCATGAAGGACTACTTGTTGAATACGGTTTGTCAGCCAGGTATAAATCTGGTGGTGATGCTATGTTTTCCACTTTTTTCTAGCTTACCAAGAAGTAGGTTATAGTCTATTGTGTTGAATGACTTGCTGAAGTTCAGGTATATTATGTCCACAATATTTTGCTGGTCTACTTATTTAGTCATTATATTGAAGAATGAAATAAGATTGGTTTGGCACGATCTGTTTTTAACAAACCCATGATCTGATCCTAACCTGATGTTTAAGATCTTCCTCAGTGCACTTATCAGAGATGTTTGTTTTCTCATGCTGTCCATGAGAGTTGCTCTAAAGTTGCTCTGGAGTTTTCTCCAATACCAATGTTTAAAAGTGTCAACACTTCTTATCCTGCTTCTTAGAAGTCTAGCTTTTGCTTTCTTAGAATGTCATAGGGAATGTCATTGCTTGCCCTATATTGATTTTTGTACTTTTTATGTAGGTAGATGTAGTTATAAAAACATTGTGGTATTTGCATATATTTTCTAAAACTTTCCTTTAAAAAATACTCCTAACTTGCCTGTACCATCTAGGTTGACTTCTAATATCATTTAGATTGACTTCTAATGTTAGATTTGATTAGAGGAAACCAGGTTTTATAGAAAATGTACGGAGAATCCTCATTCCCCCCATATTAGATATAACCCCCCTCCATATTAAAAAAGAAATGCTTTCCTATTCTCTTCCATTCAAATAATCAGCCCCTGTGAATGGATGTTTAGTTTTACAAATTCTTCCATTCATAAACAAAACACCTTCAGCTACAGCCTTCACATAAGGCTGGAATTAATCAGATTTAAAAGAAGAGACAAAAGACAGCTAAAATCTACATTCCCCACCCAGCTCAAGGACAGATATGACCTCCCAGCCACAACAGAAACCAAGCCACCACATTCAGAATAACCAAAGACATAGATTTAAAACCAGGGGTGGGATTCACATTTCTTAACAACCGGGTCTGTGGGTGTGGCCTAATTTGTGGGTGTGGTTTGGTAGTCATATGATTGGCTGGGTGTGGCTTGCTGACTGGGCATGGCTTGGTCATGTGACTGGCTGGGTATGGCTTGGTGGTCATGTGACTGGGGTGTGTGGCCTGGTTAGTCATGTGACTGGATGGGTGTGCTTGGTGGCCATGTGACTGGGTGGGTGTGGCCAACTCAATTGCACTCACATCAAGGGGTGCCTCACCTGTCCCTTCCCCTCCCAGCCATTTCTTGTCACACCCAGCCTCAACGTATCTATAGTTCTGTAAAAATGTTGTTTATCTTTTTTGACTTTATTATCTATGTACTATAGATGTACTTTCATGGACCACTGAAAAGAGAAAATGGCTTACATGCTTTGCTCAGAAGTGTGATAGGCAGCAAGCTTTAAAGGGCTGCCAGAAAGAGGGGTGGCGGCAATATATTTTTCAAAGAAGCAGAAGGCAAACAAGAAGCAATGGATGGAAACTGAACAAAGAGAGAAGCAAACTAAGGCTAAGGAGAAACTTCCTGACAGTGAGACCAATTAACCAATGGAACTGCTTGCCACCAGAAGTTCTGGGTGCTCCAACACTGAAGGTTTTTAAGAAAAGACTGGAGCCATTTCTCTGAAATGGTATAGAGTTCCCCCCAAGATCCATTCTAAGTGTTATTCTGTTGTTCTGACACCTTTCCCAGGACTTCTACTCAGAGTTTGGCATCCTCAGTTTTCCTGCCTGAGCAGGATGAGAAGACCTCCATAGTTTTCCTGCCTGAGCAGGACGAGAAGACCTCCTGAGTTGGACGAGAAGACCTCCATAGCCCCTTTCAACTCTGTTAAACACACATGTATTTATGCTCTGAGCTATGTAAACCCTGAAAAATACCTGGGCAAAAAAAGGCAGTAAAATCACTCTAGGTGTAAGGATAGTGTAAAATATTAATATATTATAAATAATGGAACAATTAAAAATAATAGCACAGAGTTTTCTCTCTCTCTCCCATCCTACCTATCTTTCTTTCTTTCTTTCTTTCTTTCTTTCTTTCTTTCTTTCTTTCTTTCTTTCTTTCTTCCTATTTGTTCTTCTTTCTCTTTCTTTCTCTCTTCCTTTTCCCCCTTCCTTTCTTCCTTTCTCATTCTCTTTCTTATTTCTTTCTCTCACTTTTTCTTTCTTGCTCTTTCTTTCTTTCATGCTCTTTCTTTCTTGCCCTTCCTTCCTTCCGCATGTGTGATAGAGAGTGATTGGGCAGGGAGCAGAGAAGTGGGTGGAGAGGGGCAGGGCCAGCCAGAGGCCCAATTTACCAGTTCTCCGAACTACAGAGAATCATAACAACTGGTTCTACTGAACCAGTCCGAACTGATAGAATCCACCCCTGCTTAAAACTATTGTCCAACCGGTCCAAAAATCTCAATCACAGAGCCCCAAAATAAGATAAAAATTGCCCCACTCCTGAGATCAGTAGTCAGCTGTCCCAGAACCAATTGCTATGTCACTTAGCTTCTGATTCCTAAATAAATGGAGACCTGCTATCCTGCAGCCTGCTTCCAATTCATTTTTCCCTGCATCTTTCTCCTAGCTTGGAATCAGACCAGATTTTACTTTCAATAAAGAGATGGGGACAGGGTGATCAAGAGATTTAATTAGTCATTTGAGAGAAGACTCAGGTCTTTTCAAATAATTAATTTAATTCAGATAATTAAAAACCCAATTTTAGATAAAGAAGCAAGTATATATGGTTCACCTTTCCACATATAATTGCTCTCTTATTATAAACTAAGGGATTATGGAAATCAGAGTTCACATCTGGAAGTCCCAAGATTAGGTATGTGTAGGCAAATACATATCACAGATGTTTACCTTTTCACAGTCACTACCACTACTCTTTTACACGCCTCATTCATGTAAAAGAAAATTCACCATATTTTCCTATAGATAAGGAGAGTATGAAATGATCCATAAAATAACTTTTATTGTGCTTTGCAGTCCTTTCTGAGTAAAACATTAACAAAACTAAGATACTCTTATTGAAATGTGGAAGATTAAGCTACCATAAATTAAAATTCATCCATCATAGAGATATAGAAATTGCAGTGGACGCTGGTAGCTTTTATCTGGTCATAGGGAGTTATGGATTCCTGTATGTTAGAGTATATTAATGTTCAGTTGTGTTGTTTTGTGTCCATGTCCTGTCTCAAGTGCCACTTTGGCTGTGGACACAGCATTATCAAAATGTTTAGTTAATGAAGACTTTGGAATTGTGCATTTGAAAGAAACAAGACTTCGAAAGAGCTATAGTGATGATAATGGTGGTGATTTAGCTTGAGTCTCATTCCTAATGGCTCAACAGTTGCTAAGAATTGTCTAAAAGAATGCAATAAGCAACATGTCAATAATGCCCTGAATTTTAATAGATTAAAATCTTCCTACCTACTTAACCTTTCCTTTAAAATTTCATTGTTAATGTGTATTGTAAACTATACAATACTATCAACAAATTTGGAAATTCAGAGATTTATCTTTTACTTATGCCTTTTTACCCTGACCTAAAATGGTGCTTTGTTCAATGTATCTCTAATGATATGTGGGAATGACTTTGGGAGACAGGAAGAAGAATTACAACCTAGGCAGCACTTCAATAAACAAAATTTAAGATTGACAAAGGAGGGGTGATAAAAGCATTTCAGAAATGCCTAGTTTTGGGGACAATAAAAGAAAGGAACAGGAATAGTATTTTCAGACAAGAATTTGCTAATGGAACCTTACAATAGAGATAAAGCTAATACTGTTGGGCATGCTTCCTCTTCTGGATTGCCTTGCAAAACTTGCAGTATGTATATTATCTTCAATACATGGTCTGGGCACTGTGGGAAATGCCTAAATAGTCTTATTCCTGAAAAATAAATACAACGGAACTAAAAAGAAAAACAGCATTTTGAGATGAGCTGAATATGTAGATTTTTGCTTTTCTTTATAATTTTGTTGCAATTATTTGGAAACCAACTTTGTTCTTTAGCAGGAATATGTAAAATCTTCTGGAGGATGTTTGGACAACCATTCATAATGATTCTTAAACTTCCCATGGCAGTATCAAAATGAAAATTTCCCCTAATTTCTGAAATTCATTCTTTTATGAAGTTGTGTAATACTGTATCTTATCATTCTATCAATGATTAGAAATTCATAATTTTGCATATCAATGAAAAAAATTGCTCACTATCTCTACCAATTCTATCTCATGCAGAGTAACTCAGTTATGTCCTCATATTCAAATAGTTCTTTTAATTTTTCTTTTTTTTTTGTCATTCTCATATCACTTCTGGTTGATCATTTGATAATGAGGATCCATCAATTACTTTTTTTTACTTTTTGCTAAATAATATTTATGTCAACTCTGAAGCAAACTTGAATGAAGCCATCTTTTCCTGCATCATAGTTTCAAACTTTGAAAGAGAGAAAGGAGGGGGGAAGTAGATAGACCCGCTACCAATCAAACAAAAAGTTTTCTTGTGGGAGCAAGATCATCCCAACAGGTGCAAGTGAAGAAGGAGAGGAGTGACCAAGCAGCCTTCCAGTTACTTTCATTAGATAATGTGACTGGTGACATCTGTGGGGGAAAATATTTGCTCTTTTAATTAGGGAAACTCTTTTAGAGTTGGTTTTCATTAGATGTGTCAATATGATGTAGCCAATAAACATGTTCTTTGAGGAATCTACCTGCCTCAGAGTTCTGTTTTTGGTGGATGCTTCATTTGGAAAGCTGACATGAAACTAACTCTAAAAGTTCCCACAGTTTTCCCCTAATTAAAAGAGCAATAAATAAATGGAAGAATTATGTTTAATGTGTGCAAGATATATTTGGTCTGAGATGATAGAGATGATAGATAGATAGATAGATAGATAGATAGATAGATAGATAGATAGATAGATAGATAGATAGATAGACAGATAGACAGACAGATGTAAGTTGGCACATAGGTAGATAGATAGGTGGGTAGGGAGAGAGAGAGAGATTTAATTAACATTTAAATTTAAATAACAGTGTCTAGGTTACTTAAATTAGGCACCAAATGATCCATATTATCATCCTTGAATTTGGCCACCCTTGACCTTTCCAATGTCTTCCCACTAGCCTGGGTCAATTATTTCTAGTGCTAACCTAGCAACTCATCCCTAAACTTCCCAGCACTTTTCCAGAGCTATTACCTTCCTTCCATCATTTTACCATTACTGTTGATAATGTTCCTGCTGATCCACTCCTCTTCAACTATATGTTTTATAGTTATAAAATATTGTTTTTTATTCAAATTAATGTATGGTCTAAAAAAATCCTTTAAAATTTAACAGTGTAACATTATTTTCAGATTTAAAACAGTGCTCTAATCCCTTCTAGTAAGGGGTGGGATTCAAAATTTTTAACAACTGGTTCTGTGGGCATGGCTTAGTTGGTGGGCATGGCTTGGTGCTCATGTTATTGGCTGGGCATGGCCAACTCAATACCACTCACATCGAGGCATGCATCTCCTCACCTGGCTTCTCATGACTGTGGGGATGCTGTAACAGTTGTGTGAAAAATGGTCATAAGTCACTTTTTTCAGTGCTATTGTAATTTTGAATGGTTACTCCACACAAACAAAGTACCAGCAAAGGAGGGGAAAAAAACTCCAGAGAAGTTCCTAATGCAGGAAGTCTAGTCCTGCCAAGAATGTAATAAGGATTAACAGAGAGGCAGTGTCTGTAAGCAACACCAGAATGTTTTTTCCTGCCTTCCTTACAGGATTAGGCCAGTAATTTCTTCTAACAACTGGTTCTCCAAACTGCTTAGAATGTTAACAACCGGCTCTAGCGAATAGGTGCGAACTGGTAGAATCCCACCCCTGCTTCTAGTCATAGGAATATATCATTATGCCGGGGGTCAGCAACCTGCACCTCTGGAGCCACATGTGGCTCTTTCATCCCTCTGCTGCGGCTCCCTGTTGCTGATCAGCTTCACAATTAATAGGGCTTTTGGTTAGAATAGATAGAGGAAAAAGCACACCATGTTATGAAGAAACTCTATGGTAGGGAAACTCCCATAGAGTCTGGTCAGTTCCAGAATTGAAGAGGGGCTTCTGGTTAGGACCTTTGTGGCTCTTTGAGTGTTTAAGGTTGCCGACATTTCCCTTATCCTCAATTATGTGGTCATGAGAGAAAAACATAAGTGTGATTTTGCATTGGAAAGCAAATAAAGAGCAACAAAGCAAGGGAAGTTCTGTTTATTCTAGCATGAATAATTTTATCAGCATTTTCACATTTACAGCACAAAATCAAATAACTAGAGGCCATAACATGCTTAGAAAATGATTTGACTAAATTTTGAATGTACTGGCATAATGTCTTTTCTATAGTGCTAATATCTAGACAAATAGAATCAAATCAAGATTGAGTCATATGTAGAGAGGACTCATTGTGGTCAATTCAGCTGATCATGACAAATTTAAGTCTCACTGATTACAATAATACTACTTTGGAATGTATCTGAATCAGACCCATGGGTGATATTTTTCTTATTTAATACAGAAATAATTCAAATTAACAAATGGTTCATGTGTTAAATTGCAAACATTTTTTTAGAAAAGGATAGCAACATTTGCAATGATAAAATTATTTAAAAATGAATAAAATACTTCTGATATATCCACATTCTTGAAAATTCTATATATGTTTGCAAAATATATAATGTATAGTTTTACAGACAAATTTGATATACATATATTTTAAACACCAATTTGTAAAGGATGCCAACATTTTTTTTGTACAGAAAATCATATTTCTATACAAGGACTTGATTTTCATTTCAGCAAAGTTGCACAATCTTTAAGAGGAATGTTCATATTCTTCAGCACTGCGACGTCCAAAATCCATCCAGCCCATATAGTCTCTGTCCCTTATCCTGTGGGTAGGGTCAAAATTCTGTAAACCCATCACGGAGACCTTTCCAGTAGAACCTAAATATTGGACAACATACAAATACGCAGACTCATTTTTAATAATATGAATTCTTTGATATCTTAAACCAAGCATAGAACATTAAATGTTGTAAAATCAATATCCTGTGATAGTGAACATTATCACCCAAGATCATATGAAATTTGTATTTTATCATTTATTATGATATATCACTAATTTCAATCAGTTTAACCATTTTAAAGTAACAGTTTCAGTATATCTATCTCTATCTGTCATCTATCTATCTGGATAATTTTAAAAATTTAGTCTCCTAGTAGTAGCAACAATGGACATTTTCATTATGTTGTCACCTCTACTACATCCAGAAAAAAGAAAAGAAAAAAACCCAGGATGGTATTGAAACAAATCATATTGAAAACAAAAAGACAGTTAGTTTATGATTGTACTTGTAAGCTTAGTTCTGGTGCTAATCAAAAAATCCATGGCTAAATATATAGCACCTTTTCCTTTAAAACTTTATTAGCTTGAACCATTATTTTGTCACTGTTTGATAGTGACTTACTAGTTTGATATCAGGTTTCAAATTGACAGGGAGACACAAACAGACCAAGAGCAGATTCTGAAATATTGAAGTCTGTCCATCCTGATCCCCAAATAACCCATTAAACCTATATAAAGGCATATTGGTCTATTGCCTGTCTATTGGAATTTTATCTCTAAAGGCAACATAGAGATCTCTTGTCAAGGCTGAAGAAAATAGGGCAGAACTGTTCGTCTGCTGCCTGATTGTTTTTTTAAAAAAAACTACCAGTATTAATTTAATTTGATAAATGAGCATTTGCTTTCAAAATTTCTTCTCCTCCTCCAAAAGAAAAGCAGATTTATTTCTGAGAAATTGTCTTGAAATGGGAGATAACTGAAAGGTACATTTGAATAACCTAGAATGATCTCTCCATTAATCTTCAGCCTCCCTGGCTCCCTAATAAAAGAACTCCTACCATCTGGCTCTTTAGTAGCTGCTATGATTGGTAAGAGTGATTGCCATGCAGAAATTGACAGAGAATGTCTCTTTCAAACATTAGAAAACTTCAAAAGGTCATTGTATGCTTTATTCCATGTTGGATTCTACTCCCTAGTCATAATTAGCTAATTCAGGAAATAATCTAAGAATGGGCAATCTATAGTTTTTTAGATATTGATGGATTGCACTCTTCTTCCTTTTGAACTTTGCCCTTCTGCCTAGAACTTAGGAGACCAGCTCTTAATAAAGTTGGTAGAGAATAACAGCAATCTCTGTTAGAAGATTTTGAGTAATCACTTTAATAATTCAATATTATCTTTATCTTTGATTGATTTATCCAAGCACTATTTTATCAACTATATTATTTAATCACCAAGGCTTACCAAATGCTTGCTGCCACAGAGATACTGAAATGCAGATTTTGACATATGTTCTAAAAGACATGGTCTTGAGATCTTAGTCACCTTAGCACAGAGCAAATGAAAATAAAAATAAAAAACATAAGGCAACTACTGAGAGGAAAATTGCCTTAGGAAAAAAAGATCCTAGATTACAAAACAATTGCTCTAAAATCTAATTGAACACTCCTGTTTTATCCTTCACCTACTGTGATTCCTATAATCTCCTTTTTGATGTTGTATATAAGTGTGAGTGAAACAGCTTCAAGAAACTTGGGAGTAATTTAACCTGCAATTGGAAAGGAATTTATTTGGAAGAAAGTTCAACCAAACAGACTTAATAACAATTGAATTTATTTTCAGTTATGGTTTTGGATATGTGGCTTTTCCACCCTCACCCATTCTCAATTGGGAGCCATCCTGCTCCAAGGAAGATATCCTCCATGGAGCAGGATGGCTCCCAGTTGGAGAAGGGATGAGGGTGGAAAAACAGTTTGTACTTGGGGGTTTTAAAGGCCAGTTTGGCAAAAAGTGATAGGTAAGGGAGACATTCTTTAGCCTTTTCTGAATTGTGATTTTACAGAGCTTTCAACTGCTAACAAATATTATTTTGAACAGATAATTTTCTTCACAATCATTTGCTCCCCACAAAAATAAGTATATAGTTCTCCTGGAATAAAGATTCTCAAGATACCAGTACATGCAAATTCCCCTGACCAGAAAAATCTCTCCAAGAATTAAGGATTCAACTATGTATAAAATGGTTTAAATGGAAAATTCTAATCCATTATAGTTCTGGCTTCCTAACTTATTGTCCTCTAGATATTTTAGATTAACAAAACATTATAATTATCAAATACATTTCATAATGTTGACTGGGAATTATGAAAGTTCCAATTTTAACTTGTATAGAGAATGCTTGGTACAGGAAGATTGCCCATCTTATGACATTAATTTGAGACATTTTCATTATTGTACCAATTATTTTCTTACCTTATGACAAGTCATTATTTGATAATAATAAAATTTTTGAGTGAATATCAACAATGATATTCAACACACTATTTTAGACAACCATAAAAAACTCCAAGCAGGCATACATTTAAATATAAGAATTATATAAACATTTAAAGCTATATATATGGGCAATCAGGATGAAAATTAAGGCATATAAATCTTTACATGAATAACCTAGCACTACTTGAAAGCTTACAACTTCATCCCATACTCACAAATCATATCTTTATGAATGAGAGATGTACACCTATCAGAAGCATATTTCCTCAGCCTCTACTAAACCTCTACTGATGATGTAAGAAAGAGAGATCTTTGTAAAAGAGAGAGTTAGAGAGAAATCCATGGAGAGATGCTGTATGAACTTTTGAACCTTAAAAGCCTCTGATTTATGCTGAGGTTGTTTTTTTTTCTCAAAAACCTGGAGAAGCCAAGAAATGGAAGCAAAGGACTATGTATTTCAGGAAGATTTCTATTCAATAGAAATAGACAAATCAAAAAAAAAATCCTGTAGGAAGGAATTTTCATCCAGTTTTATTACTGTTCTTCATTTTCTTTACATTTCTGGAAAAATTATAATTGGACTGAATCTAAATCTTGATCTTCTGTGTCATATTTATTTCTCCTCTTTAGAAGGTAATTGATGGTGCTATATGAATTGAACAAAGTTATCCAGTTGATTATTCAGAAAAGATTACGAAGTTAATTTAACTGGATTGGTGGAACATAGACTTCTCTTGACAAAAAAAGTTAAAGGCTTATTCTGTTGCTTCTGTGAAAATAAGATCCACAAGTGTGTCCCACTGATGTGCAATCAGCATTTGGTATTTAAATGGAAGCAAACAATACATGTAGAGTTTCACCATGCTATTTTCATGTGAACATATTAACACCTAAAATTATACCTTTCAGAGTAAGGAGTTAGCAGATAAGAGAAGATAAGTGACAACGCATCTCATTATATCATGCAAATGGGAGGATCAATCACTTTGTCGCAATTTGCGATTCAATTTACATCATCCATGCCATTTGCCTGATGATAGTATAGTATGTCATTAGCCCTTATAGCAGATGCTTTCCTTCTTTCCTCTTTGCAAAAAAAAGAGAAACGAAAGAAAGTATTTAAGGATTAGATAAATAAATTAAATAACAATTCTGCTTCCTAAACTATTCATATGGGGCCCTCACTGATCTTTAGCTAGACTTGCAATCAGTTTCCAGAAATGACTCTAAACTTTAGAGTCTAAAGGCTTGCATCCTCATCAATCATCTCTTTCTAATTCAGTTCTGGATCTTCAGGTATGGGGAGATACACTACTATATGTAAGCTTCTCATTTCTTTGCTATATCTGCTGAAAGGGATTTATAATGAAATTGCTGGATTAAGATAGTCATATTAGGAGAATAAAACTGAGAAAAATATGATATGTACAAGAGAAGAGGGAGTTTTACTATTCTTCTGCTTTGGGGAAACAGTAATTCTTGTATGCATTTGAAGAAACTCACCTAAGCAAATTCCCATGTTGGCTTAGAATGTTGATATGTGTGTGGATGATGCCATCTTGGGAAAAATTGCATAACTGTGTAGATTGCTAATAAAAGACAACTTTAATGCCTTTGCCACATTCCCAAATTAGCGTATTCCAGAGATGTTGGAAAGGCCTTTCCTCTCTAACATGTCTGACAGAATGAGATCACTCTAACTTCAGTTTGAATCTATTTACGTATTGAATTTTGAAATGGGATTTCTTTAAAACCAAAGAATGCTTGGAACAGAAAATGATTAAAAAGTATACCTCTTCGGGCTTGCTGGAGATATTTGGCTAACAGAGCTCCAAGGTTGGCCTTTTGGTCAGTGCTGCCATCTACCAACTGGACAGGTTTCCCTGAGGTTGGAATATGGGCACGTCGCTGATTTTCTACCAAACTCTGCTCGATATTTGTCATTGCATGGTGAGATCCAGATGTTTGCTGTCCCAAGGAGTTTAGGGACAACATAGCCAGGAACAAGAAGATGCAAATCCCACTATACATAGCTAAATAGGAATAAGAAGGAATAGTCATATTCAGATTAATAATTCCCATATGGTTTAGCAGTGTAACATTACACTTCTTTTTTCATAATGTATTTCAATTTTTATGGAATTCTTTTTCCAATTCCAGATCCACAAATGTAGTTGAAAGTCACCAGGTGAAAAATATAGCTCTTATAGAGTTTAATACTTATTTAGATGGTTAATAATGGATAGTAATTAAAAGTGGAGGCTTTAAAGATATGCCCTAATCATGATTTCACTTTATTATAAATTTTTGAGAGACAGAAATGAAACTTGAATATTAGCTCTTAACTTGATATATTTGTAGGATATACTGTAATACAGCATACAATTCTTAGATATCAAAATACAATTAATCTCCAGCTAAATGTATATAAGATAATTATTTAGTGGAAGAATACTTTGTTTACCTTTAAATTATTAAAGATCTTTACATTTTAAGTATTTCACAAGCTTAATACATAATATATCAAAATTACATAGATATTCTGTGGTCAGCATTTACTTTTAAAATAAAAGTAATACAGTGCCAACTTTTTGTTCTAAATTCAATACTCCCATAACTAAACCTTAGAAGTTAAAAAATTGATATTTATTTTAGACTATAATCCAAATATAGAAATACATAGATATAAATCCAAATGGTGCAATTAAAAGACTAAATAATGAAGGCTTTATCTATCCACAGACTGAAGAATAACAATTACTCTTGGTGCAAGATGATTTGTATTTGAGCATAGGATTTATTGCACTAAAAAATAAGGTTGCAATCCATTGTTCCTTTAGAATGATAATGAAGTATTTCCTATCCTGACATATAGCAAGCAATTTCATAACTTCCTCTCCAAAAATCAAATACTGTTGCCCAGAGTAAATGTTATAAATGAGCTATGTACAATTTGATTAAGATTAAGAGATGCTTATTAAACAGTCTTCCTCAATTATGAATACTGCAGAAGATTTTATTTGCAAAACTATGGAAAGAAATTCAGATGGCATAAACTGTATAAAGATGCTAGTCACTCTCTTCTGTTCTATTTTCCCCAGCTAAAAGAGTCTTAGCAAAATCTTCCAATCTTACCTCCAAATCAAGTGTAAGGTAGATGTGCCAGTATAAGAAATGGTCTTCGGAATATAGCAAAGCCATTCAGAGTTTCTCCTTAAATAGTCTGGTTAAGTACTTCAGATGCTGTCATTTGTTTGCACAGATCTGACGCAATTAGGGGAACACCATACATTTTCCTGTGGAATGGAGCAAAGCCATTTGAAGGAGTACTCGCTGGGAGATTGAGTGTTGAATGGTGGCAATGGAGGGATAGAATAGAAAATCTCCAATGGGGAAAAACAATTTCTGCTGTTTAATCACATCCACAGCATTGCTATATTTCTTTAATGCTCTTTTCTACTTCACAGGGACTTTAGAATCAACTTGTGTGTTATGTGAAGGCAATGAAATTCAAGCAGGGAATAATAACTCTGAAGTCCCAGTGACTGAATTTAGCAAAATGTTCTTACAAAACAGACATCAATTTAGACTGCACAGGGCAAACATAAGATCTGCATAAATATGATAAAATTAGAATGGTACATTCAAATCCACACAGATTTTCCAAACTAATCTTAAACAGTTTCAGTTGAAACAATAACCTACTAGAATCTAGGCTTTAGGATCCCAGAATCTTAGCATCATGCTCTTAACTTAAAAAAAAACAATTTCATGAATATGAGGCACTTTTAGTTCATCATGAATGGTTGCTGATAGTGAATTACAGGTTGTCCTTGACTTATATCACAATTTAGCTCAAAATTTATTAAGTTTTACCCCATTTTATGACACAGTTATTAAGTGAATTACTGCAATTGGTAAGTTAATAACCCAGTTAGGTTAATCTGGCTTTCCCGTTGACTTTGTTTGTCAGAACATAAACTGTGATCACATGACCTTGGGGCACAGCAAAGATCATAAATCTGAACCAGTTGCCAAGCATCTGAATTTAGATCATGTGATCATGAAGATGTTGCAAAGAGTAATTGCGAAAAATGGTCATGTCACATTTTTCAGTGCTGTTGTAACTTTGAATGGTTGTCAACTAAAAGGATATTCTTCTGGTCTTTTTAGCTGCCAGAAAAAGAGAGAAGAATGAAGAATGGCTTCAACAAGTCATTCTTGAAATGCCTAGATAATCACTCCGGCAGCCCAAAGTTGTCGGAGCATAAGAAGGTTATTGGAGAGCATGATGGATGACTCTTAGAAATGGATGTGTCCCATTAAGGAAGTCACATACAGGGGGTGGGGGAAAGACCAGGGCCAAGGGGGAAATGTATGATGTAATTTAGTATTGGCTGCACCCAGCCACGCACCAACATGGCAACTTCTAATAAACCAATTTACTTTTCTCTGAGATGCAGCTAGAGACTTTTGATTTGAATGAGGGGGGATTTGTTGGAGCCCTGACAGTGGTCACTAAATGAACTGTTGTAAATAGAGGACTACCTATATTTGATGAATTACCAAACATGGATGTAGTAATACCTGCTTTTTTATATGGAACAGATCGAGGAATTTAGTTAGCTATAACTTAGATACTGAAACCAGCAGGACAGCCATTTCCCACTCTTAAACATGTAAAGTGAGGGTTAGTATTCTTAGGTAGAAGCAGCAACCATTGAAATAAATAGAAATTTCTAAACAAGATACTATTCTGACCCAGCTTTTGAAATAATCATCAGCCAAAAATCTTTTCTATTTTAAGAATGTTTTAACTTTCAGCCTCCCACCCAAAGATGACATCTGTCAATATGCATTTCTTGTGGACAAAAATAAAACATGAAAATGAAAATGAGAAAGATGGATCATGTCAAGACGCTGATTAGGATAAGACAATATTTTGAAAAATTATAATGATTAGAATCTTGCTCACATAGTTTGTCCTTCTAGATGTGTACTAGACAAGGGACTCGTTAGACTGGGGAATGGTGAAATATATCTGATGAAAACTAGGTTGGCTGTTTTGGCTGACAGTAATAGAAACAAACAATAAACTGGATTCAAGCTGGAAAACCGGTAAAAATGGCATTAGGAAACCAATCTTTTGGATCAGAATGCAATATTCTACTTCTAGGAAGGGCATCCATCAAGGGAAGGGGAATATGAGCAAGACAGTGCTCATATTAAGACAATCAGATATCTTTTATACTAAGTCATCATTGATAAGTTATTGCTTGGCTGAACTACAATATTCATCGTACTGTGTGCCATACTAGTTCATACTGATGTCTGTTACAGTGGAAAACATGTGGAGAACACTATTGGGTTGGGGGAGGCTTTATTCCTACTATGCCTCCAGGACCTCAAAGGGGATTTCCACTGCAAGTTGTTGGGGAAATATGGAGAGGTTTCTGTCGGCAAAGTAGGGGCGATATGATGAATTAAAAGCTCTTTGCTCTTCCTTACAGCAGAGCTCGACAGCCATTTGGTTTCTAGAAATGCGGCTGAGATTTGCGCAACAACTGAGATGCTAAGACTTTTGATCACGGGAGGCGAGAAGGCGGGTCCTTGGCGGAAATCAGCAAACACCGCCGCTTCAAGCTACAGTCGCCCATTGATCAATGTTGGCGCCAGCCGCCCATTGATCAGAAAGCTAAGCAGGCATCCGTCTGGCTCTCTCCTCCCGAAGAGAACGGACAGTGATTTGCTGAGTGGAGTAGAGTCTTTTTCGAGAAGACTATCCTGAGAACTGGTAGTCGTAATCTACCCATAATGGATGTCGCTATCTTTGCGAAAGTTAATCTTAAGGGAGGGCCATCGCAGTCTTGGTTTCTGGAAGATCGCATTACATTCCTCTGGGAAACTCTCAGATGCGCAGACCCGGCTCATCCTGCTGATGCCCATGGAGAGCAAATGATGCCCCCCCCCCCCCCNCCCCCCCCCCCCGCGCAGTCTTTGGTTTTCCACTTTTCAACACAGAGAAGCTTGAAGCACTCCTTCATAGCAACGAGATAAAGAGGAAGCCGGTGGCGTGAAAGATGCAGCGGTCCTTTTTATTGGGTTTAATTTCAGGAGGAGGGTGATGGACCTAGTCCAGAAGGTTTCCAATCTGTAACTGGACGGCAGATAGGTGTCTAGTTTGTCGCATCCTATCGCCCAACAAGATTAGTAACTAAGGAGGTGAAATAGAGGGGATCAGAAATGAACAGAGAAGTTGAGAACAATGACAACAAACTATTCCAATGAGTTCTGTACATTATTGTCATGCTCTTTCTTCTCTCTCACCCCACTCACCGATCTATGGAGAGAGAGGAGTTAGGCTCAGAATTCATGCATCTTTCCAACAAAACCATTTCCTCTAGTGGTCCCTTGGTTGAATACTTCCACTTAATGAAATTTGATAATGGGCTCCAGTTTTGATAATTCCTCCCAGACTTATCATTTCTATGTGACTCTTTTTCTCATTATTTCTGTTTGATTATTTTATTGTTTATTATACTTTCTTTTTAAAAAAACATTTTCATTGGAAAATTAGAGTCTTCTTTATAATCTTTTTCTTCTCACTGTGCAATATAAGAATTAATTAAAACAATATTTGAGTCATTGGACCATATACATCAAAGCCACCTAGGCAGCAGAATACTGATTTCTTTCCTCACTTGAGCTCTACTTTACTTATGAATTGGTTCAGATTCGACATGAAATAAGACTGAATTTTCTGTAGCTTCAAAAATAATACATAGAATTTAAAGGATTGTTTCAATAAATAATTTACACAGTAAAAAAAAGATAATATTAAAATGTACATACTTTTATATACAAGTGAATTGTTAAAAACACACCTATTGAAAAGTAGTGAGCACTGAGTTAGCCTCCTCGTTGACGGACCATAGATCATGAATCTCTGTGGCTATGGTCTGTGCTCTTTCATTGGAGAGCCCCTATCATTACGATTAGGGGCTGAAGCTGCCTTGGAGGGGCGGTGGAGTAAGGGGAAGCCACAAGCCAGGTTCAGGGGAGCCGCATCTCCCCCCCCCCAGGCTTG
>BHFT01078571.1:0-24010 GCA_004320025.1 Laticauda laticaudata
AGTGAGTACACAACGGATGCATCGCGTTTTCCAATGGATGGCAAGCTTTTTTGTCCGTTTTACATCCTCTTTGCATCAGTTGGTGCAGTGTGACATGGGCTAAAAAACAATGGGTTGTCTGGTGGAAAGCATACTACAGTAGATGTACTTTCAGTTTCACCTGATGGAAGCTTGAATAGTATACAAAGTTATAAAATTATAGGAAGACATCGTTAGGTTTATATGTGATAAGGTTTTATGTTAGTAACAGATAGACACACACACACAAACACACAACACTTTTCAATAGTTTTGTAAATGTTTTTGCATGATGTCAACGTAAATGTTAATATTATTCCACAAAGTAGGAACTTAGTATTTTGTAGCTTGGTAACTTAGAAATTAAAACTTGACATTGGGGTTGTTTCGCTTGGGAAAATGTATTCATTTCAGAGACAAGACTTGCTTAACAAAGTTCCTGTGAGATCAGATAATTATAACTAATTTGGTAGATGCCTTTACCAAGATAATGTCTCTTCCTCCAGATATATTTCTTCAAATTCATTTTAATACAATTATTAGAATGTGGTTACATACATCTGTTCTTTCCATTAGTCAGTTCTTATGATAGTCATGGTGTTCATTATGTAGAGCGGATATATTTTCATGCACTAATGGTGATGTTAAATAAGATTTCCATTTGTCTGATTGTTCCCCAAAAAAGCATAATATGATAAATGTAACAACACCCTGTGAAGATTTTTCCTGATGCATAATAGTGGAATCCAGAAACCTAAAGGCTTCCTTATTGGATAACTTGCTTTTTTACAGTGATGAATTTAAATTTGTTGATCTCATGCAGGTGAATGCAGATGAGAATTTTGGATCAAGATTGGCTTCCCTGGATTCCCAATTAACTGAGAGATAATTGTCAGAGCAATTTCCATACCATGGAGAAAAAGTGATCTTTGGATCATTCTGTGGCTCAGTTTTATTTTTATTTATTAAAAAATATATGCCACCCATCTTTCTTTTTCCAAGGCAACTCTAGATGGCTTACAATACTATGAAATCATAAATGCAGAATCATTAAGAATCAAAAACTAAAAATGTAAAAACTCTTCTACATCCTCCTGCTAGCAGATATTTCTTGACTGACAAGGTCTGCAGCAGACCCCTTTTTACCAGAATGAGTTGGGGAAACATTCTTTTGGAACAAACAATAGATAAGCAAACCTGCAACCAATGCACCTTTCCTAACAGTATTACAGTGCCACCCTTTTTCAAATTAAATGTTATTTCCCAATTTTGTTAACAATCTAATTTTCATTGCCTAAGAGCAGAATACAGAGAAGAAAACCTTTCATACCCAATTTATGTGAATCTTTTCAATCTTGTAACAAAATTGTATTATGTGCAGTGGTGGTATTCGACCGGTTCGGTCCTGTTCTAGTGAGCTGGTAGCAGCGATGAGCAGCGGAGACTGAACCGATTCTCTCTGCTGTTGGGCCCATCCATACTCACCTTTATCTGCTGAATTTGAAACGCAGCTGCTTTGTGCGGCAGCTACAGAAGTGACCCGGATCATGCAGGCTTGCAAGAGACAAGTTAGAATGCCTGTGTGCCTTCGCAAAGTGCGCATTTGGCATACCCATGCATGCAAAGTGTGTGCATGCACATAAAGCGCGCCCACCAAGCCACACCCACCGAACCAATGGCAAAAATATTTGAATCACACCACTGATTATGTGTGCATTTTGTCAGCTTTAAAGATGAACTTAATTCTCATCAGTATTTGTAATAATGCCAGAGTACAAAATAAGACATTTAAACATTTGTGTGTGCAGGAAAGTTGCACAAGGCAACTGGTTGAATCCATTTCAGGAAACAACTATGTTTACAAACTCTTGATGTGTTCACCTATCAAACTATATAAAAATGAAATCATATACGAACTACTGGAATATATTTTTTGCACCACAAATATAATTATATAATAACACGATAGGTCAATAGTGGACTAGATAAAATTAGATTTAGACAAGATGGAGTTGGTATAGATAAACAGAAATCTGGTTTGGGGAATAAGGTTCAGGCTGTTTTAGATAAATCTTACACCTATGAAAGAGTAATTCCATAATATGGGAATGCTCTTTGAATGATCCAACTGTCACTGGATTCACAGATAACATGGATTTTTACACAATTAAGATTGAAGTGTCAGCGGTGACCTTTCTGAGTCAGGTTTGGTGACAGTTATCCATATCCTGTTTCTTTTGGGATTTTCTATTGCAATACTATATATGGGATGTTATTGTAAAGTTTCTGGAATCTGCAGTTATAACAAAAGATGATTGCTCAGTTGCCAACCAGTGCAAGGTATAGGAATCAATTGGTTGCTTTTCCGAAATATCTATATTGGTTGCCAGTTGCTTATTGGATGTAATTTAAGATGTTAGTGTCTACTTATTTGCCATGAACTTGCTTGGGAGATCAGAGATCTCTTGGATAAACAACATAGGCAACAATGCATTTTGGAAACTTGGTATTTCCTTCATGGTGTCTTCCTATGCAGACTAGTCTAGTTGAGTTTTTTTTGCAGAAGACTTAGGAACACGGACATCAGACAATGCAAGAGTGGCCTATAGACCCTTTCTATTACTCTGAGTTTTTGAAACCTCTTCAAGTATTGTGCATCTTGTTCTCAGGATGTTAACAGATAACTGATAATTAGAGTTGGAATGTCATCTATTCCAACCCACCATCCAAGCGGGAGACCCTACACCGTTTCTGACAAATGGCAGTCCAATCTCTTCTTGACGCTGCCACAACTTCTGAAGGCAAGCTGTTCCATTAGTTGATTGTTTTCGCTGTCAGAAAGTTTCTCCTTATTTCCAGGTTAAACCTCTTCTTGTTTTTGTCCATAGAGCTTTTGTCCAATGTGCTGATACTGAATTTTTAAGCTATTGATGCACCTGAAGAATTGCAATGGAAAATAAAAAAACAATGCAAGCCCAATTGATTCATTTTAAAGCTTGCAGTAACATTTCTTATCCAGTCATGGATTGTTCCTGTTGCAAACTTTAGCTGCCAGACATTGGAAGAATGATACTTTTTTCCTGTTATTGTTTATCATCTTCCAGAAAAATATAAAGTCCTTTATCAAAGACTTTTGAACAAACAACCATCACAGGAAAAGAGAAGAGGTCCTGTTATATCTTGATATTTGGTGAAACAGCACAAAACAGGGAATAAAAATAAATGGAAAAAAATTCCCAGTGAAGCTTTCATTGGATGGATATTTTTGTAGTGAACATATGAATTGAACTATATCTTTGGCAAAGTTTTTTTCACCTAAAGTAGATAAATATTTGAAAATGTTTGCTAAAAGATCTATGTTAAAATGTATCAACAATTTTTCTGCAAGGTAAAAGTATCTGCATCAGAAATTATGTTAGTTTTATTTATTCCTAAAGCAGTATCCCTATCATTTCAACTTTTCCATGATTTGAATATGAAGGCTTTGCTTGGCTGTGACTTAATCCACACATATTCAATTTTGATAAAGCTGTAAGTTTTGCAACAATTTTCTTGGCCGATTGAAATCATTTTGAACATGGACAGGGATGATTTACTTCTGAGTTCTGTATAGAAACACTTCTCTGGTATTGGACGCATAATACTTTACTCTTTTATTAATAAGCAGAAATCTGAAGCTAAAATGTGAAATTTGGATGATACTGGGTGGAAATGTTAAAGCATCAAAAACATAAGAAAATCTTTATGGTGATATAAAGGTGTCTTTATATAGTGATGTGCACAAAAGAGATCTATTTAAATGAAAAGAAAAACAGTAGTACTCTACCACAATGTAATAAGTGTGGAAGAGACATTGTATACATTTCTGGTTCTTTCTTTCTCCTACCCTTTTTTAGTTAAATCCATATGTATAAAAATGTTTTTTTTGATGATATCATTAGTAAAGGAGGCAGATCCATTTTATCCATGGTTTCTCTATAGTTTATAGAGATAGAGCTACTATATTGTAACACAGGGGTCCCCAACCACGGGGCCCCGGACCGGTACCGATCCGTGGATCATTTTGTACTGGGCCACAAAGAATGAATAATCGTGATTAAAATATATATAAAAATATGTTTTTAGTAAAGAAATAGTAAAGAATCCCTTCACTATTAGGGAAGAATTGATTTTGTTGGTCCTTGAAAAAGTGTTCCTGCGTGAAACTGGACCCTGGTACAAAAAAGGTTGGGGACCACTGTTGTAACAAAACATTTTTTTAAAGTGGATTCCACTTCATTCAGCAATAAAATAATGTTTCTGAATTGTCTGCTATGTTTTTTTCATTTAAGGCAAATTCTATATCAAGGCATGGCATATTGTCATTAAATCTTCCAAAGAGTGTTGCAGAAAACATACCCTTTTTACAAAATGCAGTAGATGAAAGTACTGCAAATCTACTAATACAAAAAACTAAGATATGACATTGAGTTGGTATAATTATAAAAGCAAAAAGTTGATATTTCCCTAAGTTTGAATTTGGGAGATTATTTTGACAGCACCGACTGGGAATTTTGAATATTTATTTATGTAAAGCTAATTCAGAACTTGTTTATCTGGAAGATAATTTCAATATTGCATAATTTTTGCTTCAGTGTACATCATCACAGATTGTTCCAACTAACAAAAGTGTGATAATTCAAAAAAATATTACATAGTTACTGAATATATCTTAATTATGCCATGATTATTACATTATTGTGCATTTATAGTTTTAAGAATATAAATTTCTATATCCAAGATTTGTTTATGTTAGCATTTGTGTGTGTGTGTGAGTGAATCTTAACATTTAACTGTTGCACAATGGTCTGCCATTATTGGCAGAGCTCCATGGATAGACTGAAAGATATTGCCAGACCCGCCCCAGTCTGATCTTTTTGGGAAGTAAAAATCTCGACTCCTTTGGAAGTGAAAAGGCACTTTTTGTAAGAGATGCTGATTATGGGAAAGTCAAATGGAATATAAAATTCACACGTGCCATTACAGAGATAAAACTCCTGGTTTCCTTGGGCCCTCCCCCTGTGGTCCGACTAAGTGTAGCCAATCCAGTACCGCCATGATGTTATTGGAAACTCTGAGGCATTTGGACTGGTGTAATTCCACACACAAAGCAAAGGGCCCTGAAGACATCAGGGCTCCAGCATGAACTGGATTCCAAACGCCTTTGTTCTTCCTCAACTGTCAATTCCCCCCTCCCAATTTTCTGATATCCTTGATACAGTCTCTAGCTTTTCACAGTGGGTCATATTTCTGACAACCTTACTTGGTTGGTCCACACTATGGCCACTGCAAAGCAGGCTCAACAGTGCCTGCACTTTGTGAGGTGCTGAAAAAGAGTGGTCTGGGTGAGAAGTTGCTGCTTAATTTTTACTGTTCTACCATCAAGAGCATTTTGGCATGCTATGTAACGGTGTGATATGCTGGATGTTCTGCAGTGGATAAGAAGATGCTCCAGAGAGTTATAAACACAGCACAAAAATCATCAGTTGCTCTCTTTCTTCTTTGGAATAGATTGCGAAGACCAGACTCCTCTCTAGAACACTAAAAATCTCCACAGACCGTTCTCATCCTGGACGTTCATATTTCGAACTGTTACCATCAGGGAGGCATTATAGGTATCTTAAAATGAGGACTAATAGATTGAGAAACAGTTTCTTTTCCAAGACAGTTTCTTTTCCAAGGCAAATTGTCTTGAATCAAACAGTGCATTTGTGATTTAGTCCTGTTGTTGTTATTATTTTAAATACTCTCTAGTATGATTGTGATGTGGTGTTTGGGGCACTATGCTGGAGTAGCTTTCCAATTTCATTGTATTCATGGAATGCAATGACAATAAAGGTATTCTATTCTGTTGAAGCGCTTTCATGAGGTGGTTGAAATTTCTCAGCTCTGGTGTGTCACCATTATGGAGGATGGAGAATAAAAGAGGCAAAACATGGGCAAAACAATCCCAGATATATATCATAGGAAACTAACTATCATAGGCTATCATCTGTCAATTCCCCCCTTCCAATTTTCTACCATAAAGGTGTATAGCAAATTGCCCATTTGTTCTCCCCTACCTTTCTCACTGATGACAGAATGCCAACAAGGCGCCAAGCACTAATCTTCTGCTAATCCCTGGTTTTCATCACTTTAGTAATATGATTTAGGCTTCTATCCCATTATTTTGTGAGCATGTTTTTTCTTTAGAAAGTAACTTACTGTAGATTTTTTTAAAAAATATTAATAAATACAATAAATGAAATCAGCAAATTATCAAAATTTCCATTTCAGATAAAATACAAGGTTGTTTTCTGTAGTAGCTTTTCATTCTTGTTATCTTAATTATTTATAAATTAAATACCTTTTTTGAAATAAATTCTGGTAACCATTAAACTATTAACAGTTATAGTGCATACTAATTACTGCTAAATATTTACTTGTTTATGTTTTTTCTGATAGTTTAACGAAGACAGCTTACAAGTATATGGAAAGATGGTTAGATCACGGTCAAGATCACCACGGTGGAAACGAAGGTAAATGGTCATGTTTTTCCATTACTCATACAAGTTTTCCTTAATTTACTAGAAGACAGCAGCGCTAAATGATTATCTGAGAAATATTCTTAATTATTGGAATTCTATTTGCAGTAAATGTATTCAGGATTTTAGAGTGAGAGATCCTCTTATCTGTAAGAATGGAATATAATATTCCCTACTGAGAATATAGCTGTGATAATATTGTTTACATTTTGGAATGTAGCTGGTGACGGAACAGAAAGTTTTCTGTAGTACTTAAAATTTGCTGCACTTCATATTAATAATTTCCAGAAGCAGTCTGTATAATGGGAGTTATTTACATGAGAAACCTGTTCCAGTTTTACTTCATTTTCCCTCAACCAATAAAAAAGTGAAGCAGCTTGTTTGATTTGCAAATATTTTTAAAAAATTTCAACAATATTTTATGGTACTTTGTCAGACTCCCAAACCTATTGACATATTGTATGTTGCAATAATTGAATTGAATTCTGTATTTATCTATTTTCATGTAGATCGTTATCACCAATCTTCAGAGCACAGGAATACAATAGACAAAGGCNGTATGTTGCAATAATTGAATTGAATTCTGTATTTATCTATTTTCATGTAGATCGTTATCACCAATCTTCAGAGCACAGGAATACAATAGACAAAGGCATTATCATATTGATTATGATTCTGAATATAAGATTTTTCAAAAAGATTCAAAGAAACTTATATCTTGGAGAATGGAAGAGGCAAAACATGGGCAAACCAATCCCAGATATATACCACATGAAACTAACTATCATCAACTTCATGAATCCAGGTCATATTCCCCTTCTCTGAAAAGAAACCATTCAGAAGATATCGATAATCATAAATCTTTTAGAACATATTCACCTGAAAAAAATGAAAGTATCAGAAGAAACCAATTTAGTTCCAGATATTTAGAAATATCTCACAAAGAACACCATCAGTCATTTTATCCATCTAAAGTACATGTCAGAGAAATGTATGAAGATACTCGAGCTGTTGGAAACACAAAAGAAATGAAGACATATCATAGGCCATTAAAGACTTTATGTAAGTTTGAAAGGAAGTGGAATGAAAATTACTTGAGGCACCACCAATTACAAGAAGACAAATATGTTCAGTCATCTCGAAGATTTTCTAATGAATGTACGCCAAGAAGTTCTTCGAAGAAGAGGTAGAGAAATTGCCCAGTTTTAATTATTTTTTTTAGTGGTGTAAAGCCTCAAGTGAAAACATTTTTCCCTAATAGTTCAAGATTTCTTCCCAGAAAATAATTTTCTCTAACAGTAAAAATATAGTTTAATTGTGGGCTACTGGTGTTGGAGGAATATTATTTCTTTTATATTAATCCTGTTGGTGACTAGCATTTTCAAGATAATTTCCCCTCTTTTTGGTGGCTTGAGGGATTACGGGGTGACACATTCTACTTAACATCTGAGTTTACCAGCATTCTGCATACATAAATTCTCATTTTCTTCCTTACTGCAAGTATAAACTACTTTATATCAACACAGGTATCCTGACCGTGATTACAGAGAATATGGGTCCAGCTCTAAAAAGGTGAATGAAATGGAGAGGTATGATAGAGAATCCGCAAGCAGTTCCAAATGGAAACAAAATCATTCTTCTTCCAATCAGAAAAAGGAAGAACAAAGAAATCTTGAAGATCAATGGCATGCTGAACTTGAATATAGTAATGATTGTGAAGCTAAGGTTACATATGAGTATTCTCATAAACGTCATAGACATCCAGTTGGAGGAAAATACTCCTGTGATGAAAAAGCAGAGAAATATTTCAAATTGGATAACGAGAAATACAGCTACTGCAAAGGAGTTTGGAATAGTAAATATTCAGATCATTATAGCAGTGACAGGGCAAGCCGAATGGGAGAGCCCCATACTGAAGTGGCAGTGAAATATAATTCAGGGAAAGGCCACAATTCATGTGCTAAATCCTTACATCAAAATGAAAAAGAACGAATAAAGAAAGATTTGGATTTTAGGGGAAGAATAGATTTTTCCAGCAGCTATCAGCATGATACCCAACATAAAATTTCAGATGTTCATGCAGGGAAAGAAAAACTTACTGTCAAAGTGGATATGAAGAAAACATTACATAAATACAGGTAATGTCTGTTTAATTATATTTTATTTCATTTTAACAAATTTTTAAAAGGAACATAATCATTTTGATAATTTAGATCAGTACAGTGGTACTTTGGTACTCATTGTTAATTAGTTCTGGGAGGTACGATGAGTACCAAAAACTATGAGTACCAAGCAAGTGTTTCTTTATGAAGAATAATGGAGTGCAGGGGTGTCAAACTCAAAGCCCGCAAGCCAGATCCAATCCTTGATGTATTTAGAACTAGCCCATGGGGCCGCCCTGGAAATGATGAGGGACTGGGCCCCCTCCACCCCAAATCAGGCGGGCATGTTCACAGGAGGCAGCGAGTGCACGGGGGCTGACAGTGCCCAGCAGCAGCTGCAGCTTATTGGCCCTTCAGCCACTCATTGGCAGCAGCCTCCCAGTTAGACTGCATGGATCAAGGTTATGGCTGGTTCTGCGCCTCTTCCCTCCCGGCTGAGTCAGGACTCTGTCTCCAAAAGGCTGTGAGCAAGGCAGGGGAGCCAGGGTGGGTGGGCAGGGTGAGCAGCCTGTCCCGGGATCTGCCAGGGAAGAAACCTGCCAGGCAGGCTGCCATGGGGCTTAAGCTGACGCAGGAGCTCTGGGTGTAGCTTCACTCAGTGCCATCTCACAGGATGCAGCCAGCCAAGCAAGCCAGACTGGACAGCAGTGGTGCAGCTGGAAGCAGCAGGGAAGTTGTTCTCGGAAGGAGTGGATTGGTTTTGCCGGGCTCCGGGAAGCCTCACTGATTTGTTTCCCAGGTTGCAGTGGTCTGGGAAGAAACAGCACCAGCTTTGTGCTTGGCTGCCAGCATTTCAGGGGGCAAGGAGAAGCGCCAACACCAAGTTGGAAAGAGGGAAGGGCAGGAGGAAAGCAAATCTCAAGGGAGGGGTCAAATCTCCACATTTTGCCTCCATCCAGAGTTTTTAATACAGCTGCAGACTTGAATTCTCTCAACTTCCCCTTTCCACAATCTCAAAGGACTCCCTGGCTTTCTTTATCCTCTGTAAGTCGCTCCATGATCTTTTTCTGACCCAGCACACCGTGTGTGTTGGTCCTTTTGCCTTGCAGCTGCTTGTCAAGAAATCAATGGAAGGGAAGCCAATGTGTACAGTCTTACCAAGACCCCTTTCTGTCTCTGCTTTTGTCAACTATTTATTGGGCTGATGTGCAGGGGCTCCCCCGCAAGCCCGATCTTCTGCTTATTTGGAGGTTGTAGGGGTTGTTGGAGAAGGCTTGGCCCTTCTCTTCCCCAGCATCTGGAGAAGGTGAAGTTTTGTCTCCCCTGTGAGCAAATATAAAAGATGATCCCTCTCCTGGCTCAGGTGAGCTGAAACCTCCCTATTATTTGGGTTGAGGTGGAGATGTTCCTTGTTTAATAGTATCAAGGAAATCAAAAAGGAGCAGGAAGACCAATCCCTGAGACACCCACACGCTGTCCTCTATTACCATGGTTGGTCGATCAGGCAATGTCATTCAGGCGATCACCCAGTGCCAGGAGGTTGCGAGGTCCGAATGGAAAGGAAGTAGCTCTCCATCACTTGGAAGGTTAGGAACAGGGTGGGGTCAGGATTCTTGTAGGACCCCCTCTCTGAGGGTATCTGCCTGGCTCACCAGGCCATATAAGAGAGATGCCTCCAGGTCCTCTCCTTCCAATATTGCCATCCCCAGAGATCATGCTGCCCCCACTTCTCTATAGCAGTCCCGCTGCTGTGAAAAAAGTTCCACCATGGGATTCAGCAGCCCTCCCTCTCCCCATTACTGAGACTTATAAACTGCATAGGCATGAAATGTTGGCAGTTGAAATGTTAGCCTATTGAAAGAATAAGATAATTATTGTGGGTCTTAAAACAAATCATATTTTAGGGCATATTTATGCAGCAATATTGAAAATTCAAAAGGATTCACAACTGTTTAAGCACTACTGAACAAAGATTGAACTTGCACAGTGTATCATTTACATAATGAAAATATGACAATATAGCTCAAAGGATGTAGATCTTGAAATTGAACAGATTTTGAGAAGTTTACAGTCTAGAGAACAATGATGGTTTTAGGTTATAGCTAAATGTCATTTAATTAGTCTTTCATCCATTTATAATTTTAGAACTCCACTTACAAGTCTACCCCAATAATCTTAGACCAACCCTGTGCCACGTGGTGGGATTCAAATTTTTTAACTACCAGTTCTGTGGGCGTGGCTTGGTGGACATGGCTATGTGGATATATGATAGTGGGCGTGGCTATGTGGTCATGTGACTGGGTGTGTCAAAAGAAAGAAACTCATTTTAACGATGCTCTTGGAGTAGGGGGTTGGGCTAGATGATGTTCTGACCCAGGCTTCATTCAAATTAGGAAAACACGCTGTGTAAAAGCAAACCTTTTTTAATGCAACGTTGAGAATTATTTGCATTTTCCCGGCCAAGACTCATTGAACACAATTGTCTGAGATAAGAGCATGCCTTTCAGGGTTGTAAAAGGCTGCCAAGAAACAGACATTCACTTAATTAGCAGAGACAAACCAGAGTCCACAGGGTTGCAATGAGGAATCAGAATCTAATGAACTTCTTTGCTTCCTGCAAAGAGCACATCCCCAAGGGCTGGCTTTTATCCTTTATGGGAGAGCCAATTACCTCCCAGCCTTACTCCTGAGTCACTCCTGCTGCTTCAGCTGCTCTCCTTCGAGCAGCCCTGTGCACATGCGCACTGGGAACAGGCTCCCTGGGGCCCTCTGCTTTGTTGCCGCCAGGCTCCAAAGGCTCCAAAGGCAACACCCCACTCTCAGATCGTCCTGGCCATATCCCTGCATCAGATGCAGGACCCTCGTCCAAGTCCTCACTAGACTCCCTGACTGGTTCCCTTTCGGCTGCTGGCAAACCACAACAGATATCTCCGAGGTCCCTTCCAACCCTGGATTGCTGTGCTGTTTTAAAGCATCCTCTGAAACTGTGTCTTGTGCCAGGGTTTGTGGTCCTTCCTACCTTTCCCTCTCCCTCCATAACTCATTCACTTTCCCTTCCCTCCCTTTCTTTCTCCCTTCCCTCCCTCCTCTTTCTTTCTCCTTCCCTCCCTTTCTCCCATTCCTCCTCCTTTCTTTCTTTTGCCACGCTCCCCCTCCTCATTTGGGGCCTAGGAGGCCTTCCTGCACTTAACCAGGTGCCAGAATGGAGCACATGGGGACTCCTAGGCAGGGTGGAGCAGGGCCAACTGGTCATTGGAACTACTGGTTCGCCAAATTGGATGTAAAATTAACATCTGGTTGCCCTGAACCGGCTGAATCTCACCCCTAGGCAGGTTCCATTTCCATTAATTAGGAATAGTGAAATTTTAATTTGGCATTCCATTGAATTGTAGTTGTACTGGGCAGACATTGTGGACACCTAGATAGTGTTAACTTTCTTTTTTTTTTAATTTAAATATTAGTTTTTGTTACCTGAATGATTTAGAGAGTTTAATATATCCAATTCTTCAATTGTTGTATTTCATAATATAACATTTTATTCTTCAGTATAAAATTGCAGTAGAGTCAGTGTCTAAAAGAACTGCAATGATTTTCTGTCTCAGGCTTTTGCTGCCCACAAGTTCTGCTGACCAAGTTTAAATTACTGCCTGAAGCATGGTTTAAATAGCATTTTTTTCCCAGCCCTTTCTTTCATTTATTTCTCCATGATATCTGAGAAAAAGTGTTTTCCCCCTCTCTTCCTATTGGTGCTAGAGCTAGCAGTTGAGAAACCATTAAAGGCCAATTATCTGGAAGAAAAAGTTGACAGTTTTTGTAGCCATGTAATAATTTTCATGGATTTTTATGTACAGAAAGTACACAAGTTGAGTTAGGATTTGTTACATCCTGATTGTTTTATTTGCAATAACTTGTAAGTGATTAGAAAACAACGTTCTGCATTTTGCTGATTTGAAAATTCACTGTATGTCTTATGCATTATTTTCTAGAGTTGCTATATAAGTGAAAAGATAACTTACTGTAGAATGTTTTTAAAAGCATAAAAAGGTAAAGTTAAAGGTTCCCCTCACACATACGTGCTAGTTGTTTCTGGCTGTAGGGGGCGGTGCTCATCTATTACAAAGCTGAAGAGCCAGCATTGTCCGAAGATGTCTCCATGGTCATGTGGCTGGCATGACTAAGCACCTAAGGCACACGGAACGCTGTTACCTTCCCACCAAAGTGGTCCCTATTTTTCTACTTGCATTTTTAAATGCTTTCGAACTGCTAGGTTGCCAGAAGCTGGGACAAGTAATGGGAGCTCACTCCATTGCGCGGTGCTAGGGATTCAAACTGCCAACCTTTCTGATCAACAAGCCTAGCATCTTAGCCACTGAGCCACTGCATCCCTAAAAGCAGAAACCCAAATAATGAAATTTCAGTTGGGCACTTTGTAAATCTTATACTGTGGTCTTGTGTCTCTGATGAAAATATAGGAAAGTGCCAATGCAGTACAAGAATAATCACATGTTGGCTGCCACTTTCACTGTGCTTTGCTGCTTGGTGACAGACTGTCATGAACTGTGGGGAGGGAGGGGGAAAATGCTCAGGAAACAGAAAGCAGAAACTACTTTATTGAGAGGCTGCCTCAAGGTTATCAAGCTGGAAGAATGAGGGAGCTGCATACCAACCTGCGTTTGAACTGACCATCATGAAAACATCTTGCATGAACTTGATTAGTTATACTAGAATAGGTAATGAGAGACAGTAAAGGGAGGGGTGAGAAGAACTCAGGGATTTTGGAGTGCGAATCTCAGTTCTGGCTATGCAATGCTGCAATACGTTTGCTCTCTAGTAAAACTATATCATTCTCAACAAATGGTGCCAAGGATCATTTCTATCTAGAAATGTTGTGGGCAGTCTGACATCATATGTGATTGAGGCAAAATGAAACACAAGCTGATTTCTGCCATACATAAAAGATTAGATGGCTCTTAAGAGTTATGATCAGCTGCTATTTGATATGAGTTGAAAGTAGATTTCAGAAATATACAAATCTGATTGGCTGCTTAATGATGTTATAAATGATGTTATAAAAAACAAAATAGTATTTTTATAGCTAACCTGGAGACTCACTGTTTCGCTATCTTACAGATATGCTGTGCATATGGAGAAAGATTAAGCAACTGTATTTCTGCTCCACAAATACTTTCATGCCTTTGCATTGTGTTTGAGGATGCAAACACTGCATTTTGTGTATTAAATCAAACATAAGAACAGTGAAATGCTCTAAATATGAATATTACATGTGTATATTGAATCATTAATATTCCTACCTGTCTCCATCTTCGTATATGGATTAGTCTTCATTTTCCTTTTTTAATTTCTATTGCTATTTTATTCAAATACTTTGAATGTTATTTTAACAGAGAATATTTTCTAAACTTTCCTAAATTTATTCCAGGGGAGCTTCTGGTCATATCATGGAGAGGCAGACATCATGTGACCTAGTAGCTGTGGGTAAAAAACCTGAAAGTTTTCATCCTGTATTTGAACATATAAAATCTGTGACACAGAAGGTAGAACAAAACCCATCAAAAGAATTTGCTCAGGAAATCATCACAATTATCCACCAAGTTAAAGGTGGTTACAGAAAATTAAAAACATCCTGTTTTTGTGGTACTATCATTGTCTAGTAATCAAAATATTTTGTATTTCATTAACCAAGATAATCTAAGACATGAAATGTTGCAGCTGTTGCATAAAGTAGTATATTATTACTAAAAAAATCAAGAAAGACTTTTTAAATTAGAAGTGGTGGGATTTTTTTTTAACAATTGAAGTTCAGATATGATGGCTTTGTGCATGTATATATAGATCAAATTAATACTTTAAAAAACAGTTGGTTACTAATGGGCACAGAAATGGCATACACACACATACACAGTTTTAATTTGCGATAATTTTAATTGAAGTGTATATAATTTTGACCTTTCTTCATTTGACTGCCTAAACAGTAAAAATTATATGGGCTTTTTGAGATGAAAGGATTATTGAGTAGATTTTGAAGATTATATTGAAATAAAATAAAATATGCTGTATGCTACCATTGCAAATTTATCAAGGCTTTAAAGATTACAAGGGTTAAATACTATGATCTTCAGGGTGGAGATTTCATTTGCTAACGATGATATTGCTGCTTGTAGAATTGGCTTTTTTTCTTCATTGTCTTCACAGCAAATTATTTTAAATCTTCTGACCTAACTTTAAATGAGCGCTTCTCAAAAATACAAGATATATCAGGGGCAAATGAAGTTAAAAGACATCTGGATCCAGAGATTCACAGGTAAGGTAAATTTATTCAACCCATAAAATTCATTTTGGTTGATTAAACAACAAATAATTTGGCAAATTTAAGATATATCCAGCATGTGGTATCTGTTTTTTCCTCTATGAACATTTCTTGGCTCATTTTCTGGCTCTTCTTATATATATTACTGTAAACTAGTTATATCCTACCCTTTCTATCATGTTCAGAGTGATCTAAATGCATTTCTGCACCATGACCAACATGGACCCTGAGATTTTAAAAAGTAAAGTAGACCTGCAGCAGGTTGCATTATTTAATTACATTTTGTGTAATTTAGTATTTGTTGTAGTTATTTTTTTTCCATATAACTTATAATAATTTACTTGGTTATTATATTAGGAGGATTGATATGTCTTTGGCAGAACTTCAGAACAAACGAGCTATTTCGTGTGAGTCTGGACAGGTCTGTATATTTATAATGAAATGAAAAAACATATCAAAAAACATTTTCAGCAACGGGATAAAGTGTCTTATTTTAATGATTCTATAATATGTTTATTTGTTAAGCATGTAAGCCTACCTTACTGAAACAATGCTGTAACTTTATTTTTTATTGAAATGCATTTCTTATTCCAATTGCCTCCCAATGAGCTTAAATTGATATATGTAACTCTGTTTTCAAACATGTGAAGTAGATATGGCTGAGAATTTCAAGTTCACCAAATTGATATTAATAGTTGAATGATAATTTTTACTGCAGTAACTCTAATGTATAATTTGTAATGGAGTCCCGTTACCTGGTTGCATTGTTAATTTCAGTGTAATTATTATAATTGTTTTTGTGTTTTTATGGTTTTAATTGTTGTAATATTGTTCGCTGCTCAGAGTTTATTGGATTGAAATGTGCGATTATAGAAATTGAATTAATAAATATTCATTTCTGTGAAATGTAACACTTTTTGCTTTATTTTATTCTAACACTGGTCTTAAAGTTAGTTGAGAATAAAAATAAAAATTTTAATTCAGTAATCCATTTATTTTATTTTTAGAACGTTGTGAGAGTTCTAGAGGACCCAAATGATTTAAGACATGACATAGAAAGGCGAAGAAAACAGAGACTGGAGAATGAAGATGAAAATATATTTTACATTAATGTCCCACAAAGGTAGATGTTTGCAAGAGAAATAATAGTTGGAGTTAAAATACGATAGCCACACTATTATTTCTAATGTTATTTTCATGATGTGTATCTTGGTTTGAATAACGTTTTCTTTCTTTTCCCTTTGCAGTTTTTAGTGGAATATCATAATCAACATAAAAATTCATCATATTCCTTTGGTTTCTATCGTATTGCTAGAAGATAGAATTAAATTAATTTTGAACTTAGTATCAGCGTTTTACTATTCTTTTCCTTCCCCTATTCCCTTACTGTAATAAGTTATAGTAACATGATATAGTTTGGACTATGGATGACAAATGAACTAGTTTGGTATCTATATATCTATATATCTGATGTGCTATATTGGAAATTGAGAAAAAAAATGTATTCAGATTAATGTTGTACAAAATTATGTACTCACTCTGTTCTTTCATATCTGGTTTGAAATAGTAGTTTCCCACCTGCATAGTCAGATGAAAATACTTTTTTTAAAGAGTCAGAACAAGAAGAAAGAAGCAAAGAGGAAATAGAACAGGGAGAAAGAGAGGGGATCAGAACAAGAGCACAGAGAGAAAACAGGATAAACAGAAGATAGAGGCAACAGACAATAAAATGGATGAAGAGATGAAATAAATATCTATGAATATAAATGGATTAAATTCTCCAATGAAAAGAAAACAAATTTTCCAAACCTGTACAAACAAAAAGCTGATATAATATGCCTTCAAGAAACACATATAGAGTAGAAACAACATACAGAGTAGAACCCATCATGTTCCGATTAAGGCTTTTTCCAAAGACAATGCCAATTTATTTTTGATACTCCTATGTCTCTGTGAAAAAACACTTTCTGCATCCCAGCTCTTCAAAACTAATCCATTTTTCATTAGACACGTTTTCTTCCCTCTTTCAGGAGATACTTGGTTTTGTTTAGACCTCAAGCCATATAATAATGTGAATGCAAGCAACTGAGATAGAATACTGTCTTATATCCATCTAAACTTTTTCTCTTCATTGACCAAAACAAAGATTTGTGGTAATTTGCAGTACACTTTAGTTGAGATGAAAATGTTGTAAATTTCTGTTTATTTATTTATCACATTTTTACAGTTGTGCTCATAAGTTTACATACCCTGGCAGAATTTATGATTTCTTGGCCATTTTTCAGAGAACATGAGTGATAACACAAACACTTTTCTTTCACTCATGGTTAAGTGTATGGCTGAAGCCATTTATTATCAACAACTGTGTTTACTCTTTTTAAATCACTAATGACAACGAGAAAGAAACTACCCAAAATGACCCTGAAATCAAAAGTTTAACATACCCCAGTTATTAATATGGTGTATTGCCCCTTTAACTATCAATGACAGCTTGAAATCTTCTGTTGGTATGTTGTTATGAGGCTCTTTTATCTTCTCAGATGGTAAAGTTGCCATTCTTCCTGGCAAAAGCCTCCAGTTTCCTGTAAATTTTTGGAGCTGTCTTGCATGCCACACCATGTATTTTCAGAGAGTCCTCGGGTATTTTCACCTTGAAGTTATTTGTGGCGTTTTTGCATTTTGCATCCCAAACAATTTCACTGCAGTTTGTGACTGGAATTTAGTTTGATCTACCTGGCAAGGGTGTTGATTTTTCAAACAGAAAGCCCTGTTTTCCACTTCTTGATTAGTGTTTGAAAACCGCTGCTGATTGGCATTCTTCTAGTTCCTTGGAATACTTTTATATCCCTTTTCATGATTTTATACAGTTCAACTACAGTTACAAACAAAACAGATCACAGGTGAAAGGATGGTTACCTTTAATAGCCATTCAAAACCCCTTTTGCCAAACCTTGTGCAATGCTATTGGGCCCAAAAGGTCCAATGAGTTCCTGAACTCCTGACAGACTCTTGCATCTTTCATCCAGTGCTGAACTGACATTTTCTGCTTCTGAGTCATCGGGGGAAACAAAAGAATGTGTCAAGGATCTGCGGGAAAAGATAAAGTTTGAAACATTGGGAGGACAACTTGGAATAAGAAATTGCTATTTCAAATAAAAAATACATCGGGTGGCTATTTCAAGATGCAGCAATAAGAAGGCACCTGGAAGAATCAGACTGGGCTTGATGGTCGCAATTCGACCAGAGAGAAAGGCAATATGTGCACAAAATATCCTGCCTTACAAGTACGCCAAAGCAGCAACAGAGACAAGCTTCAAACGTTCTTGGCACATAAGTTCATTTTGGAGTGATGAAACAAAAAATTGAGGCTTTTGGCCACAACCGATAACACTACATGTTGGAGAGGAATCAACAAGGCCTTTCCAAGAAAGTGTACACCATTCCTACTGGTGAAACACGGAGGTGGATCGCTGATGTTTTGGGATGTGTGCAGCTACAAAGGCCACAGGAAATTCTGATCAGAATTGATGGAAGATGAATGGCAGGTATGCTTATCAAAAGATACTGGCAGGAAAATTTGCATTCATCAGCCCGGAGCTGTGCAGTGGGACCGTACTTTGGACATTCGAACATGACCCAATATCCTAACAACACAAAGCCAAATCAATCTGTCATGGTACAGACAGAATAAAGTGAAGGTTTCTGGAGTGGCCATCTCAGTTCTCCTGACCCTCAATATCATTGAGCCACTCTGGGGAGATCTCAAACATGCCAGTTTCATCGCAATGAACAGTTACCAAAATTTTACAGGAAAACTGGAGGCTTTTGGCCACGGAAGAATGGCAACCTTTACCGTCTGAGAGATCAATAGAGCCTCATGCCAACCATACCACAGAAGCATTTCAAGCTGTCATTTTGATTAAAGGAGGGGCAATACACCAATTTAAGTAACTGGGGTATTAAGACTTTTGACAGCGGTCATTTGGGGTAGTTTCTGTTGTCATTATGATTTAAAAAAGAGTAAACACACGTGATTGATAATAATGGCTTCAGCCATTACAGTAACCGATGAGTGAAAGAAAAGTGTTTGTGTTATCACTCATGTTCTCTGAAAAATGGCCAAGAAATCATAAATTCTGCCAGGGTGTGTAAACTTATGAGCACAACTGTAGTTAACAATTTTTAGTTTCCCTTTTCCAAAACTTTTCTAGCTCCATTGTATCCTCTTTGTGGTGTAATGACCAAAACTGCACACAACAGCCCAGATGTAGTAGTACCATTGCTTTATATAAGGGCATTACGGTATTGGCATCTCAACTTTCAACACTGCTTATTATCCCTAAAATGCTGTTGATCTATTTTATAGATGTTCAACATCTTCAATGAGCTGTTTACCATTACAACCAAGATTTGATTCCTCATTACAGGTAGTCTTGTATGACCACAATTGCGACCAAAACTGTGGTTGCTAAGTGATGCTCTGGTAAAGTGTGACTGCTTTGCTTAGCAAAGGCAATCCAGGCAGTTGTCATAGATAAGTGAATGCTCTCATCTTAGGTGAGGCAACAATGCTAGCTTCGCACAATCAGGTAGTGAGGAAGCTGGCAGGAAATTGCAGACCTCAGGCTCTACTGGTTGGTGGAGAAAGCAACAATGTGGCTGGGGGTATTGCAGAGAGCGTGTTGGGGGCATTGGAACTGTTTGAAATTGCAGCTTCAAAATTGGGACGTTCTCAAGTCTTTCCATCCTGAGATTGAAAATTCTCCATGGCTGAAAATTCTATTTGGATTTTTGGATGGGATGTTTTCAGTCAGCCTCCAGAGTGAAAAAGACTTCCTCTTTGTTTCTGGGGATTGGCTGAAAAAGATGCATGCCAATATCCAAGCAGGATTCTATAGAAATCAAAGCGTACATGCAGAAATCTGCTGCACACATATAAGTTGCTGCCACATGCCAAGAGGACTCCCTTTCATCTCTGCAGGCTGGCTGACAAGGTCCATGCCAAAATTCAAACCTCAGTGCAGAAATCCAAACCTCTGCTGCCTCTATCTTATTTCTGGAGGCTGGCCGAAAAAGCTCCACGGTCAAGAGAGAGTCCTCTGGACTCTAGGGACCGGCTGAAAACATTCCATGCCAAAATCATGTTTGGATTTTGGCATGGAGCCTTTCCAGCTAGCTACCAGAAGTGAGAGAAAGTTCCCAGAAAGTCCCCTGCTAGCTTCTCCATTGACTTTCTGGGGAAGCTGGTAAGGAAAATTGCAAATGGAAACCACATGACTGCAGGGCACTTGGCAACTAGTCAAAAGGGCAAATAGATTGCCAAGTCGCAATCATGCAACCACAGGAATGATGCAGTAGCCATAACTTTAGGAACTGGACATAAGTCTTTTCACTGAGCAACATTGTAACTTTGAACAAATAGTCAAGTCAAGGACTACTCATTGTTACAGCTAATCTCATTCATTTATATTAGTTTGAATTTTTTGTACCAGTGTGCATAACTTTACATTGAATGATATCCTGCACTTTGACACCCATTTCTCTAATGTGCAGAGATCCCTTTGGAGTATTTTCAAGTCCCTTATTGTTTTAATGACTCTTCACAGTTTAGAGTCATTAGCAAATTTAGCTATTCTACTTCTCATGCCTGAATCCAGATAATTTACAGATAACATTAAAATGCATCAGCTAGACATAATTCTGGGGGATCCACTAACTACATCCATATGTTGTGAAAAATGCTAACCAGTCATTCAAATACCCTTGGCAAGTATGCTTCAAATATGTGTATCTCTTTTTTGCTTTTGGTTTACTGCACCATCTTTCAGACCACACATTTGCCATCCATCATCTTTATTCCATAGTTAAATTTATATGCCAGTTTAATTAATGTAAAATTCTTCAACAATATAGCCTTCAAAATATGAACATTCCAAATAGCTGTACCTACACAACACTCGAAAAAATATAGCTTGTCTTCAGCCATAATATTAGCAAAGTGTTATCTGCCAAAGCTTTTCTGGGTGGTGGATGATCAGGTAAACCCTGGCTCTTTGCTAGACTATGAGTCATTCTTGGCTTTCTATAATATACTTGTTGTCACCCTTACTCAGGCCAGAACATCTACTATTTAAATCAATTTGTCACAGATTCAGAGTTTCCAGAACCAGCCCTCAGGTTATCTATCCTTCTGTATAAAATAATATTAGGAGGAATACAATCATTTCATGCCTGTTTGGCAGATGCTGTATTATTTGTCAAGCATAGTCAGAACTACCTTTTTTCAGAATTATTAGTTATGTTGTTAGATATTCTTATGATTTGCTGTTACACCTGAATCTTGACATTGGCCTCCACTGCTTTACATGCTTCACTATAAATATTTGCCATGTCCTGCTACCAGAATGCAGGTAATTTTATCAATAATTGATTTCCTGGAATTTATTTTTATTAGATTTTACCTAGTAAATTTAAGATAATTATACCATATTCATTGTCTTACATTTTTTATTTTCAAATTCTGAACAAAATTATTTTTAATATGGTAAAGTGGCTGTCATTAAAATGGATGCTTTAAATGTGTTTTTAAAAATGGACCATTATTTTTACAAGATGGAGCCCAAACTGTTGAATTCATATCCATTTAACTGATCTATTTATGAGGCTGTAGAAGAAGATTGCTGGTGGCATGCTTCCTTTTCCAGTTCCTTTCCAAATTAGAAGATCATTCAAAGCATTTCTTGTTTAATTTGACATTTTGGCAGGAGTTTTGGCATTGATGTTATATTTGAATAACTATAGTCCATCTTTGAACCACTAACATCTCAGATTTTATTTATGGAATGTTTATTTCAGACTTGATCCATGAACAGCTTTGGTCTAAGAGACTTGTCTGAATTAGTCTAAAAATAATTGGATTAATTTCAGATGGATAAAGATGTACTATAATGTCTTTATTTGCAATAATAATTTGATAGATATAGAATAATTAGAAAATACTAATCTTCTAAAACATTATTTTTCTTTAAACTGAAATTTCAGAAGAGAATAGTGTAGTTCTTTACACAAATACTTAACAGTGTTTGATAATTTGCAAATAGTAATGTACTTTGTCTCAATATATGGAATATTGCAGGAGCAAGAATACTTTATGATGAGCATGTTTGTTAGACATATCAGATGACTGTTGAATTTATCAAAGTTTTCATAAAATATATTTGATTTAAATTTTATATTACTGTGCCAATTTAAATAAATTTATTTAAATTGATAAACACTGAAATATTTTGTTATTTAGGCATGCACAGAATAGTAGCTTTGTAAAACTTCGGAATGTTCAAGCATACAAATACCAGAAATCACCAAGATTCCCCAGTCAGCCTTTCAGAAAATTTATTAAGAAACCATACATGGTAAGTTATTAGGAATATTAGTTTTGTACAATGATATCACGATTCCATTTATTTTGACAGAGCTTTCATTGTGATGTTTTTGTTGTGGCTTTATTTGTATTTGCTGTTTGTATTTGCTATTTTTCTGTTGCCCAGATTCCTATAATCTTGGGGCAAATTATAAATACAATTAATTTTTTTTTAGTTTATCATTTAATGATGGTTTATCTTTATTGAAAGCAAGATGCAAAGACTCTTTTCAGCTTTAGAGATTTAGGACAAAAATACAGTTGGTTAAGTTACTTGCGCATTGTATCATAAGCTGAAAAATAATATTGAGTGTTTTTCTGGGATAATGTGTGAACAGCTCAAAAAATAAGTACAAAATACGTACTTGACAATGTTTTATATAGAAAAATACAGATTTAGGTTCATTGCATATCTTTCCTTCTCCCCCCCCCAAAAAAAACACACTTCAAATTGTGTGTCACTTTTTGAAATAATTCACACCCTAAGTAGAGTTGTTACAGAGTAAATGTGTGTTAGGCTATAGATTTTATTATTTTTAATTTCAAATAGAACTTAATATGGCATAATATTATTTGTAGCTGAAGAATCTATAGACATATACTGTGTGGACAATTATTAGGCAAGTTGTATTTTAAAGGATTAATTTTAATACTATTTTATAGTTTTTTATTAATTTATAATATGATATACAAAGAGAATACAAAAGTAAATATTAGGGAAATTGGGAAAGGAAAAAGAGAAGTGGATAGTGAGGAAAAGCAAGGGAAAAAGGAAAAAAAGGCATTGACTTCCAACTCCTTTGGTGCAGCAAAATAAGGTATTAATATCAACCCTCAACTTTTTATTTTTTCATAATAATAGAAACTAGCCATTTCTATAAAAACAAATCTATCTAATCGGTAAAACCCAAAAGCAAAGTTTTGTTTTTTTCCACCTCAAGCACAAAGTTCAGAAGTGATTTCCAAGTAGAAATAAAGGTATTTGTGGTTTTTTTTCTTCTTCAATCAAAGCAGTCAATTTAGCCATTCTGCTAATTCCATCAGTTTTTTCAGCCATTCATCCATTGTGGGGATTGAGGCGATCTTCCATTTCTGTGCATAGTCTTTCTGCCATCAACATATATAACATCAGAGGTGCAAATTCTTTTGCCAAATCTTGTTCCATAAAAGCAAAAAGAAAAAACTCTGGTTTTCTTTCTATATTTACTTTAAGAATTTTCTGTATTTAGGTATGAATCAAATATTTCTTTATCACACCTCCACCATAGATGATAAAAAGTCCCTTTTTTACATTTACATATCAAACATTCATTTGAAGTATGTCATACATTCTTGACAATTTGGAGTTAAATACCAATGATTCAACATCTTATAGAAATTTTCTTTCAAATTATAGTTTAAGGTAAACTTTAAACCTTTATTCCACATATTCTCTGACTATTCAAATGTTACATTAAATCCAAAATTCCAAAAGGCAGGGCTAGATGAATTACAAGTTGGACTTAAAGCCCATGTCACACTGCACCAACGGATGAAAAGAGGATGTAAAACGGAGAGAAACACTTGCCATCCGTTGGTT
>BHFT01078573.1:0-10578 GCA_004320025.1 Laticauda laticaudata
AATGGGATCCCAAGGGAGCTGTACAAGGCAATAGCAGAACAATAGGACCATCTTATGGTGAAAAGTTTTTAATGACGTCCTTATTGCAGCCGGATGCCAGATTCAATGGAGGGGGCATTGATTTCATTGATCCCAAAGAGGATTCGGATCTCCGACATATACAAACTTATGGCGTTGTTTCTTGGGCAAATATTGATTACAAAATATTTACTTTCTATTATAGCAAGGTAGACGTAAAAGATTTTAAATGAGCATGTACATGAAACCAAAATGATTTTTCCCGACCAGACAATCAGGATAATCAAGAATAGTATTAGGATGTTTTAGAATTTATGAAGCCACCCTGAAAAACAATTGCATGTTATTTGTAAGATGCAGAGAGGCCTTTGATAACTTAAATTTTGCAAATTTTTATTTCCAAAAAAATTAATAATATGATTTATAAAAAAAAAAAAAAAAAATTGAAAATAAAAAAAAATATTTTTTTTTAAAATAATTTTAGGCACAAATGGAAAATATTATAAACCATTAAATATACAAAGAGGTGATATTATATAATACAACGGTGAATATACCCGCCAATAAAAAAGAAAAAGGAAGTCAGAAGGGCTGCCCACTCTTCAACCCCTGCTCTTCATATTATCACTTAGAACATTATTAAATCGCGAATTAGACAGAACCCAAAATAAAGGATTAAAGGTTAAGAAAGAAGAATAATAAGTCAAGCGTTTGTGGATGATATGATTTTTTTTCATTGAAGAATCAATAGAAAGAGACAAAATTGGATGTTGAATTGAACAATTTGGAACAGTAGCAGGACTAAAAATTAATAGGAAGAAACAATTAATAGACTAAAAATTATAGCAGAAAAAACAGAATTAAGAACTAGCAGCAAGTTATGGGACTACAAGTGATAAAGAAAGATTAACTTATTTAGACATATGGTTGACAGCCACATTGCAGTCACTAAAGTGAAAACATTATGACAAATTAATGCAAACAGATAAGAAGGATTAGAAACATGAGGGAAAACTGACTTTCACTATTTTGCAGGATTGCTGCTATATTAAAACGAATATTCTCCAAAATTCCTCTTATATTTCAGATGATATCCAATAAAAAGTACACAAAAAGTTTTTTTGAGACTTAACAAAATAAAACTGCAAAATTCATCTGGCAAGGTAAAAAAACTTTAGAATTAAAACTAAAAAATAATGCAGATATAAGAGCCAGGGCACTCCTGAATTGGGAGTCGTATATAGTGCGGCGTCTTCTAGTGATGGTCGACGAGGAATGGGTGAATTTAACCAATAAGAGAATTATTCTTAGAAGGCAATGGTTCTTACAGAGGGGTGGCATGCTTTTTTAATGGAATTGGGAAAACTAGGCCAGATATATTTCACAGACCCTAATCAGGAGATTCATTAATTGATAATGGAAGAAAATACAGAAAAAATACTATAAAGATACAATCTGGATCTTCAACAATGGAGAAAATGCCCCACCCAAATATCTGGATAATAAAATGATTAAATATAAGGACCTATTGGATAGTGCAAGGAAATCTAAAATCATAGCAAAGATATGTCAAGATCAAGGATCAACATTGATTGGTGAGGCATAATCGATCAAATTCAAATTAGATACAAACAGGACAAGAAAGAATTTGGAATTAATAATTAAACTCCAGCAATTAGATAAATTTTATTAGGAGCAGGCAAAAAAATATTAACAAAAATTTTATATTATTTGATTAGAGGTAGATTAGAGGAAGAAATTGTTAAGGGAACATTATGACCTGAGTAGGGAATATAGGACATAGCCTACCATAACGAATGGAAAGGGTCTGGGGAAGAAATAATAAAATTACAAATTGGTAGCATTTGCTACCGACAAAGAAAATGCTATAAAATGTTTTACAAGTGGTACCTTCCTCCTTTGAGATGAATGAAGAGTGCACCCCAATTAAGTCTGAACTGCTGAAATGCAAAAAAAAAAAAAAGGAACTTTCTTCAATATGCAGTGGTCTTATACAGAAGCTCAAAGATATTGCAGAAAATTAGAAATTGGCTGGAGGAAAATGACAAAAGTGTTGGAAGTTAATTCCCCGTTAGAGAATTGAGATCATACAGGCAGATTAGTAGTGGAGTCATTTGACATAAGTACACAAACGGTACAGCACGATTAACTGGTACAGTAAATGTAGGTTTTACTTCAGAAACATAAAGCAAGTTCAAAACCACAGGTCCAAGTCATTCACAGGTTAAATCGGTTCAGGTTTTCAGTCCAGGATATATCCCAATAACAAAGGTCGCGTGTCAAAAACAGTTAGTAACAAACTTATCATCAAATCAAGAATAACAAGTCCGATTAGTAGAAATGCAATATTCTCCAACAGAAAAACAAGGACTCACTGGAACACTCTATTTAGATTAAGACTAGAGACAACCCAGATTCCTGCTCCATTTATCCGTTTGAGGAAGAACCACACCAATTACACTTTTATGATTCTCTTAAACATGCCAGTATTAGTACTATCCTGCTTATAATATTCTTGTACTCCAAATACTGTTTGTGACTTACATTCCTAACATTCTCCCCTTTTGGGTAAGACAATATTACAAACCTTCCATTCTAAATCCATAATCTTAACAGAAAGTCTTATTTTGTTTAGAGGCCTTGGGCCTTTGTAAAGAGATCTGTTGTAGCATCTTGTATTCCTCCCCAGTTTTATCTATCTTTAAATCAAGATATTGTTGATTTCTCCTAACTATTTTATACTTAAATTTATTTTTCACAGTGAAATTATCTTTTAGTAGTTTCTTGTTCAGTTTCTGATGTGATTAATGCTATGTCATCAGTAAATAATAGCAACTAATTACAATTACACCATTTACTTTCTCTTTTAAACCAAGCATGGATCAGCCATGGCCAGCTCAAAACACTATCTAGTTAATTCTCTTAACTATACATTGGTTCACTCATATCCTGATTGCTTAAAGCATATAAAGACTGCTTTCTTATCCTCCAGCCAATCATTATTAGTATGTCATTTTTGAGACCTAAAAGTGTTTCTATGGTAAACATATATGTGTGTCTGCAAGGTACATGCAGATAAGCTATCTCTACATCAAATGATTTACAATGTATTCTCCCTATCTGCCACACTAGCCTGCCCTTAATGCTAGTAGCCTTCAAACTAGGGTGCCAAACAACCGTCATCATAGTTCATTTTGCTGTCTGAATAATCCTTGTGTACTAACCTGACTTTATGAGGTAACAGTTCCATCACACCTGTCTTAGTTCTTATATGCCATTTTACATTCTATGGCACGTTTTAACCTGTGGTAACTTAACCAACTTCATACCACCAGTTCTTTTTAATGATTCCAGTTCCTTTTCATTGCTTGCTGCGAAGCAGGCCTGATCTATTAGCAGGAGTACAGTTTTAGTATGTCACTCATAAGTTACTTGAATGTTTTCACTTGGCATATACAACATAGCCTGATATTCTATCAGGTGTCCTGTTAACTCAGGCTGAACGTCTTGGTTAAGACAGGGCTTGACTGGGTGAATTTCCTGTGCCACCTGCTCTGTTCTTCTACTCTTTCTATGTGCCTGTTCTCTCTACTTTCCTCCTGTTCTTCCTCTCCCTTTAATGCTATTGGGCAGTGTACTGATTTTATCTTTAGGACTACTTTGGTGTCAAATATAATATGTATTATGCTGGATTCTCTATTCCGTTTATCCCACCCAACTGCTCAAGAAAATTTTGCACTTAAGCACTACAATAAAATGAGCTGCTGCCATTGATCCCAAAATCTAAATTGATCTATGGTTGGCCTCATAACCTACAAAAATAACTGTCTTAGCTCTATGTCTGCCCTTTCAGTCTTACTTGTGAAGTAATATCCCCATGCTGGAAGCTGCAAATGTGTGTGTTAATTTAAATTTGGGTTTTCTGTCCATGCCAACAAGGAATGGAATTTCTCCAGTTGTTTTGTATTTACACATTATTTTTAAAACATGGTTTACTACACTTATATGGCTTGCACCCCACAGTGTTTCTGGAAACTGAATCCAGATACATAGTAGACATGAGATAACATAGTAATGTTTGCCCTCTTGTTCTACAAACGAGTTATGTTGTGGGTCTGTAAGGTGCAGAACGTTTATGTCAACACAAGCAATTTCACATTGTTGGTTCTTTTGTTACAAACTCAGTTCCATTATCAGTTCCTAAAATGTAATTACTTTACTTGTATTCTTTTCTCAGCAAACTTAGCCAATTAACAGAAAGTATGGTAATGTTCTCTTTTTGTTTCATAAGAGATACAGAAACCATATCGTGAATAATGGCCATAATACTAAATATTGCAGGTACCTCCAAACTGGCTTCTAGGAACCAATTATGTCAGCAAACAAAACCTCTTAAAGGTTCTTTGGTTTACCATTAAGTCTGTTTGCAGGAAGTAACTTGCTCTTTCCTGGCTACAAGGCATTTACAGTTTTAAGATACTTGCTACAGGGATTCAATTTTACCCTCTCTGACAATTCAACAGTTTGTTTGGGAGACTTTTGAAATTATGTGCGCCAGACATCCATGCAGTAAATTATACATTCATCATATGGCTTAAACATTGTTATAACTGGAGTTAGCCATCGTTCTACTGTTTCATCATGTATTACATGTAAATTATTCTCTAAATTAGCAATACTGTGTACCCTCTTTCTCTATTATACAGTTGTGCTCCCCTAAAGGTACTCATAACCAAGATTAACTAAAGTCCTATGATAACAAATTAAATACAGTTTAGATACATATACATTGTTAAATGTTTGTTTATTCAGAACAATATGCATACCTTCACCTAATTCATTAATCTTCCATCCATTTGCCAATGATACATGTTGTTTACTCGTAGACATCTTTACAAACCTTTTTCTATCTTTAGTAAAGCATTGCAATATTCCACTGTCAACTACCCACAAATCATGGTTTACAGTTGAATTGCTACACATAGCTAAAGTAACATTCTTTCTGGCCTTCTGGTGATTACTAGTATTCTGTTGTTTTCCTTTCTTACAGAATCTAGCTAAAGGTCCCCTAGCCCCACAAGAAAAACATTTCCTAACAATATAGGCAATTTAACACAAATTCTCTTCTTCTTGTTGTTCCTTCCTTAGTTGGTCCCTATCCAGCCCTCTTCTTGCTTCTTCTAGCAACCTTCCAGTTATGCCAGTCAATGTCAGTTTATCTCTGGGCAGGACTTCCAATGAAGATATGTAATCATCACAACTTTCAGCCAATGTGGAAAGAATGATGTAAACTTGATGCAGCTCTGAAAATATCAGTTCTTTTTCATGTAGCTCCTGAAAAGTTCTGTTCATTAAGTTTAAATGAGCTAACATATCTCCATTTTTCAGAAGACATGCTCTAAACACTTTACATGTAAGATGTATGTGTGCACCACCTATACTGTCACAAACATAAATCATCTTCAAATTCTCCCAACACCAAGCAGCAGACTCTTCTCCACGAATATGGACTAGCTGCAGGTCACTCAGTGTTCGTCCAATTATACAAAGAGCTTGTTCATTGTTCTGTTTAAAGTCAGCAAGCTGGTCACTCAGTGTTAGTCCAATTAGACAAAGAGCTCGTTCATTGTTCTGTTTAAAGTCAGCAAGCTTCTTGGCATGGTCCTCATTATTTGGATCCCAAGCATTTACATCTGGTGGGTCTTGAACTACATTCCATAAACCTTCTCAATGCAGAAGTAGACTGCACTTCATTGAGCAGGAAACATAGTTTGTTCCATCCAATCAGGTTATCAGTGATAGGTTTGTTGAAGTGTCTTGTGCCATCTTTACCAGGATAAGTAACCCACAATTAAACAGAAAACAGTTGTCTGTATACAGTACTGTGTATTCACACTAACTCTAAGTTATCTGAGCCTGGTATGGCCTGGGCCCATAACCAGTGTTGAAGTAATTCCCCGTTAGGAAAATAAGTGCATACAGGGAGATGTAGTGAGGGTAATGTTTGCATAGTACACACACAGTACACTGATACACTGTACAGTAAATGTAGGTTTTTACTTCCAGAAACATAAAAGCAAAGTTCAAACACAGTCCAAAGTCATTCACAGGTTAAATCAGTCAGTTTTCAGTCCAGGGATAATCCAATAACAAAGTCCAGTGTCAAAAACAGTTCAGTAACAGACTTACANATCAAATCCAAGAATAACAGTCCATTATGAGGAATGGCAATATTCTCCAACAGAAGGAAACAGAGACTCACTGAGACACACTCTATTCTGAGATTAAGACTAAGACAACCCAGGTTGCTGGCTCCATCTTATGGCCGTTTGAGAAACCACACCTAATTACACTTTTATGATTCTCTTAAACATGCAGTATTATGCACTATCCTGCTTTATATATTTTTAACCCAAATAGCTGTTTGGTGACTTACATTCCTAACAGATTGAATTTAAACCAGAGTCTTTTCTATTGGGGATCTTTGATAAAGAATGATGAAAAAAAATAAAATATATAATGACACATATTTTGACAGCAACCAGATTGGCTTTTGCACAGTGTTGGAAATAGCCTCTTGTTCCATCAGAGGAGATGATTGTTCAAAAAATTTCAAGTTTTGCAGAAATGGATATATTAACCCTGGCATTAAAAGATAAAGACACTTTAATATATTACGACAGCTGGAACTGCTGGTACAAATGGATAGACCAAAGTTAGATTTCATACTAAAAGCTTCTTTGGGAACATGATAAATAAACTTGTAATCCTTTAAATATATCCTCAACTATGGTTAAGTTGCTTTGTTAAATATTGCACGGTGGGATGAATATCAAAATACTGAAATGTAATATTAGTTAATTAATTGCATTAATACATTAATTAATTGCTATGTTTTTATAAAAATCACTAATCTCCAATCAACTATTTGAAAATTTTAAAAAAATCTGTTTTTAAATCCTGGTCTCAGGAGAGTACTGTATACTTGAAACTATGGGATGAATTTATAGTTGGAATGGAAGGAGCATGTTCTTATAATATGAGGACTATGCAAATTTGTTTGATTCTTTCACAACTTTAAATGCAGGCTTTGAGAACTTCACTCTGCAGAGGAGATCAAGCACTTAGCCTCAAGTGACACCAGCACTGTCAGAATTATGCTTTACATCTTTATTTTCTTTCTCAGTTTTTCAGGTAGATGTTCTCTTCAACCAAAAATGACCGTTGATAATCTGGGATTTTCTACTTTTCTTCTGACCCCTTCTTCATCTTCCCTTCTCAGGCTGTGACTCACAGGTTCAGTTTGTGGAGAGTGGAGGAGGTGTTGCAGACCCCGGAGCTTCCCTCCACCTAACTTGTAAAGCATCTGGATTTACCTTTACAAGCTATAACATACACTGGATCCGTCAGGCTCCAGAGAAAGGACTGGAGTGGGTGGTTGGATTAGATACTTCAGGAAATAGCAAATGGTACAACTCCAAAGTCACCAGAAGATTCACCACCTCCAGAGACAATTCACAAAGTTTAGTTTATCTCCAGATGAACAGCTGAAGACTCTTCCTTGTATCATTGCACGAGGTATACAGTGCCTCATTCTTCCTTGCAGCTTGTACAATTTCTCCAGTGGTCCTTTGGGAGAAGAAATTGAGAGACAGAGGCTCACAGTTTCTTTCTGTAGAAAGCCTCCCTCCCCAGATTAAAATATTCTTAATGTTAAAAAGAGGCAGAATAGAATGTTTCCCCCAAAGGAAAAATGGAGAAAAATCTTAACAAAGGCAGAAGCAGCCCCAATCTTCCTGTCATAGCAGAAGCTTGCTGAGGCTGGCCTTTTGGAATGAGATTTTGTACCCATTCAGAAAGACTAGGCCAATCTATTCATAAGCAAAGAGACTCCAAAGAAACAACACAATTAGGCAAACCAAAGCTGGCAATGCACCTAGGACTTCCATTTCCCAGCCATGACCCCTATATGATCCCATAGGAATCTGGCAACAGCCAATAAAATGTTAAAAGACACATTGTTACACAGGAACAGGCATCTCAATCACAAAGCCCCATTTCACAACCCCATTTTGTCAGCCATCCCAGAAATATGCTGCCATCTTTGAAGTTTCTGCCATCCAAATAAACAGAGCCTACTTGACTGCAAACAGCCTCCATTTTATTTTCAGCATCTTTCTCCTAGATTGGAACCAGACCAGATTTTACTTCCAACAATTCTCTTAAAAATTTCTCTTTTTAAGGAATCCAGGAGAATCTAGCAGCCATTGGCTTAGGAGTGCAGCTGCCAGAAAGGGAGAAGTTCTCATACAACAGACAACAAAATCAGCAAATTCACAGGAAGAAAACATGAGTGGAAATAAAGAAAAGCTTCACCCATGTTTTGAAGAAAGGGTTTGGTGTTGGCAGGGTGGATTCTGGTGGGGAGAGGCTAATAAAGGGTAAACAGATTTACTCAGGAAAGATCCGAGCTGTGTGAGTCACCCCAGTAGTTGTTTATTAACACCAATTAATCCTGTTGCAGAAGGTTCTTCCTTTTCCAGGGCAAGTTAAACATGAAAATGGACAATTCATGTGACATTACAAAAAAAATCTTCTAAAAAAGTTATCCATAAACTTACTTTCATTTACAAGTCAGAAGCGGGCACTGGAGATTCAACTATTAATAAAACACCATTAATCTTAAAGATTTCACCTACTAACTATGGTTACTATTAAGACTAGACTCAAGGATTCAGAGAACTGATTAAAATAGAGGACATTTAGAAAGGTCTTCAGAAGCATAAATGGAATACCTTCAAACAATGTTGAATTCCACCCAAGAGACTTTGCCCATGGTGGGCAAAGATCCAGTCATGCTGAAGACACATCTGATTAATAGTTGAAAAACAGGGAGAGAAATTTGAGGCAGAGAAAGAAGAAATACAGATTTTAATGTAAATATTTCTTACTTATTTCAGGATTTTGAATCACTTTCACTTTTGCTATTTGAGTGGTAGTTAGTTGACTGACTGATTTATTTCCACCCCTGCTGGATTTTATTTGTTTTTTCTGTGAGGCTAAAACCACAATCGCCCAATCAACTGACTAACAATTGGAAAATTTCTATTCCTAAAATCCTGGCCTCAGGAAAGTACTATATGTTTGCCACTGTGGGATCAATTAATAGTGTGAATGGAGAGAATATGTTCCAGTATAAGGGGCCTATGCAAATTGTTCAGTTCTTTCACACCCTTAAGTGTAATTCTTGGAAACTCCACTCTGCAGAGGAAATCAAGCACTTAGCTTCAAGTGACACCAGCACTGTCAGAATTATGTTCTGCATCTTCATTGTCTTCTTTCTCAGTCTTTCTGAGTAGATGTCCACTTCTAACCAAAATTGAGAATTGATCAACTCTCCTTTTTCAGTTTTCCCCTGATTCCATTTTTTATCTTTTCTTCTCAAGCTGTCACTCACAGGTCCAGTTAGTGAGTGTTGTAGCCCCTGGAGGTTCCCTCCGCTAAAGCTTTAAAACTTCTGGATTCACATTCAGAAGCCATCACATGCACTGGTTCTGGCAGTCTGTAGAGACAGTACCAGAGTGGGTGGCTGGATTGGATAATTCAGGAAGTAAAAAAATGGTACAATCCCAAATTCAATGGAAGATTCACCATCTCCAGGGACAATTCCCAAAGCTCAGTGTATCCCCAGATGAACTGCTTGAAGACTGAAGACTCTGGCTTGCATCATTGTGTAAAGCTCATAGTGACTCCACTTCCCTTCATGCTTGCACAATTTCTCCAGTGGTCCCTTGAGAGGAGACTTTGAGAGGAAGAGGCCTACCCTTGCAGCTTTTTTGTCTCAATTTGTCCTCTTAAGGGACTCCTGGAAATAGTGTACAAGGGTGAAATTTGCAGCTTCTGCCTCAGGATTTATGAGAATGGGACAAGATCTCATAAAGCCTATTACAAATTCAGCAGGGTCACAAGAAAGAAAAAAATATTTAGAATATCATCAAACATTGATCTATATTTTGAAGGCCAAATTTAGTGCTGCTGTATTTGATGGTGCAGGAAGGGGATTAATGAAGTATAAAACGAGGCAGAACATTCAAGGGTAGGTGAATATGATGGAGGAAAATAGGGAGATTTATTGTTGTTGGGAGAAAAATCCAGTCCAGTTCCAACCCAGGAGAAAGGCATTGGTAAGGAAATGGAGGCTGATTGGAAATAATGACTCTGTTGATGATCAGAGCCAAAAACAGCATGCAGTTCTGAGATAGCTGACAAATTGGTTTGATGAGTGAATGGGTTTTTGTGGGGTTCTAAGATGCTGCTAAAGCTTCATCCGCTGTGCATCCGCTCTGCATCCGCTGTATCCGTTCCACATCCAATTCACTGAGGCCCCCCAGAAGCCCTGCGGTTGCGCCATCCGCTCCCATCTGCTGGGCTTCCGTTCTGCATCTGCTCTGCATCTGCCCTGCGTCCTCCCTGCGTCCGTGTTATCCACTCTGGTTATGCAAATTTTTGCCCCTTTTGAGAGCGGATAACAACGGATGG